>RJWJ010012787.1:0-41248 GCA_004363605.1 Indri indri
AAAAAAAAAAAAAAAAAATCCAGGGCTTTCAAAGATGTCTTTTTCTCTGAATGAGATATAAAACAAATAATGACTGCTGGGGTGAGGAATTTTCAAATAAAAGAAGCCATACTGGATTATTTCATATAAGGCACTGTTTTCTAACAATGCAATTACTATGTTATATTTTACAATAGGGATCTATTATTTCTATTTCCTAGTTTTAATAAGACATAGCATATACATCGGAACCCATAAAACTCTTGAAGTAATATTACACTATACGCACCATAATGATGGAAGTTAAGATTCTAAAACTTGCATTTTGACTTCCATTAAAAAGAAAACTACAAAAGTAAATCATATTTCATAACATCAAGAAAAAAGAGAAGACACAAGAACACCCATGATCCCAAACTCCTACTTGCCTCATGGTTTTAATACATAGTTGTATCATGTCCTACTTACCCTTTCCTATTTTCTACGTACCCTTTATCATGTTCTGCTTATCCTTTCTCATTTTCTCCCTTTAGCTGAATGTCAGCTCCATAGGAGTTAAGACCTTGCCTGTCTCCATTGAACTGCTAGCACATAGAATACGCTAGGTGTTCACTAAATATCTGTTGAATGAATGACTTCCCTGTTATTTTATAATTTTCATAAGCAACCACATAGTAGCCCAGAGTCATCATAACTTCCTTAGTGTTTTTAGTGTTAAATGTTGAGCTGTAAATGAATTTTTACTACTGAGATTACCATGGTTAAGTCAGCTTACCTCACTAGAACTAATATTCTACCCTGAGGTTTAAAACTAAAGCCCGAGCTAGTCATATTATGCTTTCATTTGACTTTGCTCTCTCACTTTCTAATCTGGAAACTTCATGTTGGTGGGCGTGGCAGATATTTGGAAGGATAATAGTAAGTCCATAACCAAAACATGCTCTCTCCACTTTGGAAACATGATTCAGTATGCAAGAAAAGTGTTCCTGCTACCCCAAATGCCTTTGTTTTAGCTGATCCTTTCCTTCCAGACATTCTTCAAGAAGAACTCACTATAAATATTCCCCAACTCCAAATACCTCTGGTACTAATGGGCCTCTCAGCACAGACCAAAACGGCCTTTTACATTCCTGAACCCTGTGAGAGTGCCGCACAACCCTAGCACTGGTATAAATCTACCAGCGGAATCCCACAGGCGTCCGCATCTCCAGAAAACAGGCCACACAGAACAATGAGTCCGAAACCACCAGAGGGGTCTGTTTTAGAGGAAACGGTCAATATGTTAACAAGCATGAGGCTTCCTTTTAGAGGAAGAATGCCAGAGAAATGGATGACTGGAAGATGGAAAATAGAAGCCCCACCCCCACAAGAAAAAGAGTTGGAGAAAGAGAACAAAAGAAAAAGCAACATGAGGAGATAGAGCAAAATAAAACAACAGAGGAGAACTGACAGCTGCAGAAGAAACAAATAGAAAATAAGAAACCAAGACAAGGAAAGCATAAAGTGGGGGAGATGTGAGAAAGGTAAATGGGACTGAGAAAAGGAAAACAATATGAAAGGAAAGTGAGAAAGAACAACAAAAGAAAATAAGATGACCATTAAAAGAAAAGGAAAGAATGAAGAACCAAGAAACTTAAGAAGGTAAATAATTAAATATAAAGAAGTGATATCTGAGAACAAAGATGAGAGAGAAAAAGATATAAAAATAGGAATCAGAGAGAAAAATGAAAGACAAGAGTAAACAGCATTCTGTGACACTAGTGGCCTTCTCAATTCTATATTCTATTTATATTCATTTTCCAAAATAACCTTGAATGTCATTGTAACATCAGTCACCTGCAGGCTGAGTCGAGGGCTGGTCTTCACTGCTTGATTCATACCCTGTGATAGAGATGGCCAAGTTTGCTAGAGTAGAAGCTGCCATGGAAATAACTTGCCCTGGTAACTCTGCCCCTGTAAAATAAGTGTGCATTTTTTTAAAACTTTTTAAAGCAAATGAACAAAGCAGGAAATAACTCTTGTAAATTTAAACATAGTCCAAAGTTTTCAACAGTGATAATACAAATCGGTTATTACTGCCCCACTGGACCTAGTGGTTCTTTGCCAAGGAAGAATGCTTAAGAGTCAACAGGAGAGTTTGCTTAAAATGCAGCCTCATTTGGGACCTTCATGTTGGTGGGTATGGCAGATATTGCATATATAAATTTGAGGTGTGCACGTATATCTTTTAACTTTACAAGTTGGCTTTAATCACACTTCTACTGAAAAACACTGCCACACCAAGTTTGTGAGCTCCCTGATCACAGGGAGGCTACTTTATATTACTAGGTCCTAGCACAGTATGGGACAGCCCACACTTGGTGCTCTCAAAAATAATATTCCACAAATGAATATGTAAATGTATGCTTGAACATGCAAGTGTACAGATAGTATGCAAAGCAAGAGAGATCCATAAACTACACAATTCAGCAAAGGCAAAATACACCACTTGAAAATCTAAAGGAACATCATGACTATCATGTTATATGTTCCCATGTTAACTTCCTAATATGTAGTACCAAGCTTGATAATTTGCCCTCAATTCAAATAAAACATTTACTGGCAAATGAGGTCTGTCTGGAAAGGTCAGCCTTTAACCTGCTATGGCACACAAGGCAGACCAGCTCACACAACATCAAGATCCAGCACACTTTCTTGCACACTAGAACAGATTGTTAAAGACTATTTCTTGGACTCCCTTGCAGCTAAGGTACCACCTGGGATGCAGTTTATACTAAGCAAGTATTAATAGAAAGACTGTGCAAGACTTCAAAGACTAAAGTAACACACTGTAATTTGGAAGCCACAGAGCTCTCACGTCAAACACAGTCACAGAGGCATATGGTTTTTCTGCAGCAACATAACAGAAGCTCCAGAGGTTCTGCTGTCTGGTTCTAACTTCAAGGTAGGTGGCAGCAGCCATGGCCTTCTGCCCGAACAGTCCTTTGGTGTCACTGAGAATTTCTCCTGGTTGCACTGCTTCTGCCTGTGTCAGATCCAAGCTTAGTTGCCTGGCTTATGCAAAAATTCTAAATGCTAACCAATACCTCTTACTATTTACACCAGCCAGAGTGGATTCTCTTGTCCACAACTAAGAACACTAGCCATTCCGAATCATACATCCACACTCATAAGGTGGGACCTGACTTTTGGTAAGCCAATACTCAGTAGACAACAGAGAATTCTGCCAAGCCAGTGAAAAGAGCCATGACCCTTCAGAAAGCCAATGAAATTCTACTTCAAATTAACTCCACATACCAAAAAATGCAAGGCTGGCCATCTCCCAGAAAGAAGCAAGCCAGAGCCTGAAGTGGCTCTCTGGTAAATTCAGCCGACAGGATCAAGAGCGCTCACCTTGCTCTATCATACCCTATCGCTCCTCTAATAATGCCCCTGTGACCTGAAAGAAGTTTATCTTTAGATATGATATCATCATCATATCTCTCAAGATGAGAGAAATTCAGACTCATGGTCTGGGAAGAAAGCCTAAGTTAGATACCTGGGTCAGGACCTTATTCTCCTGGCCTGTGCATCTAAGGTGTTTGTGAGATGCCAGTAAGAGAGCAAGGGCTGAGAAAGACAGTGTCTTGCATGTACTCCCTATTCACTGCACTGTGTGCTGGGGACAAAGATACTGACCCTGCCCCGTGGAGTCTGTTGAAAAGAGACAGATATGAATTAAAGAACTACATAAATAAATATATTTATACAAATTATGACAGCTATAAAGGAAAAATCCTGGGTATTTTGTGAGCTACTAACAGAAGAAATCTAACTTACTTTGAAGAATCAGGAAAGGCTTCTCCTAAGAAATGAAAATGGAGTTGATATATCAACAATGAGAAGGAATAAACTAAAGGAATGTAAAAAATAACATGCTGGGCAGAAGGAAGCAAGAAGGAAGGCTGTGTGAAGAACTCAGCACATTAAAAGACAGTGAAAGAAGGTCAGTGTGTCTGGAACACAGACAACTAGTAAGAAACTGGCATCAAATAAACAAGGCTGGAAAGGCAAGCCACACGATGCAGGTCACAAATGACCACATTAAGGACTTCAGTCTTTATCCTAAGAGGAATAGAAAAGCACTTAAGAGTTTTAAATAGGATAGTAATCTTTTGTTAACTGAAATTTTATTAAGATAAAAGCAAATTCATATGCAGTTGTAAGAAATAATCCTGTGTACCCTTTACCCAGTTTCCTCCAATGGTAACATTTGCAAAACTGTAGTACAGTATCAGGAGATGGGCACAGACACAAGATACAGAACAGTTTCATCACTGCAAGGATCCCTCATGTAGACCTTTTATAACCACATTCACCTGCCTCCCACCCCTCCCTGCTGTGTAAATAAATGATCAGTTTTGAGATATGAAAAGATCACTCTTGCTTGTCTGGAGATCAGACTAAAGGGGACCAAGAGTGAGTGCAAGGAAATAAGTTACTGCAGTACTACAGGCAAGACATGACAGCATGGTCTACTGCAGTAACAGGGAGGTGGGGAAAAGTGGCTGGATTTAAGAGACACAGAGGAGTCACACTGGACCACACTTGGTGGTATGTACGACAAAGGGAAACAAGGAGATGAAGGCATCCAAGTTTCCAGATTATGAAAAGATAACATGTAGAGGAACAGGATGAAGATCCTAGACATTTTTTTTTTTTTTTTGGAGACAGGATACCACTTAGCTTCATAGAAGTACAGCCAGGAGAGAACGCTTAGGCCCCACTCAAAAGCAAAGTTTAGGTACACCTAATAGCCTGGCACAGCAGAAAAGGGGGGAAAAAAAAAAAAAACCTTCAAGTCAAAGTATTCAACACTAGCATGTCATGAATAAATGAATGAATAAATAAATAAAGTATTCTTCCTTATATAAGATAAAAACTAAGCAGGGGGCCGGGCGCGGTGGCTCACGCCTGTAATCCTAGCACTCTGGGAGGCCAAGGTGGGCGGATTGTTTGAGCTCAGGAGTTCGAGACCAGCCTGAGCAAGAGCGAGATCCCATCTCTACTAAAAATAGAAAGAAATTAGTTGGACAACCAAAAATCTATAGAAAAAATTAGCCGGGCATGGTGGCGCATGCCTGTAGTCCTAGCTACTCGGGAGGCTGAGGCAGAAGGATTGCTTGAGCCCAGGAGTTTGAGGTTGCTGTGAGCTAGGATGAAGCCACGGCACTCTAGTCCAGGCGACACAGTGAGACTCTGTCTCAAAAAAAAAAAAAAAGAAAAAACTAAGCAGGGGGCCCTGAATTACTAAACTGACCTCTTCACAATGTAATTAAGTGGTGACTCACCTTTGAGACACTGTGAAGTTAAGTCCCTTGAGAGTTTTTAAGTAACTCCAAAATAACAAGACCATTGCATAGCTCCTCAAATATGGACTTTCAGTTCAGTTGCATTTTAAGTTACATTTCTAAATGGCTACTAAGCATTCGCTCGCCAAACAGGTGACTAAGCTACACGCTGAGACAAGAGACTAAGACCCTGTCCTTAAGTTCAATCTAATACTTAACCAGCTATAATTCAGTATGTTAAGAGCTAATGTAAAGTAAGCATAGAATGTTTGGGGAGCACAGAGGATAGAAACCAAATCCATGATGAGAAGTCTGGGAAGGGTTTCCCAGGGAGCTATCAAACAAAAATGTTAAAAGATGCCATCCTTTAAATCCATTTAAAAAGTTAGCCAGACAAAGAAGACAGAAGTCTATCCTGGGGAGGAACCTCCAAAGACACTGGTGTCTTAGAGGGCAGGGGTAGAAAAGTGTTCCAGAAAGACAAAAAAGCAGATGTAAAGACACAAAGGCAAGAAAAAGCAGTGTCTTCTTCAAAGAACTCTAAGTTCAATAAGCCAGAACATAGGGTACAATGAGAAGAGCAGAGAGGAACAAGTATGCAGACAGAGACAGACCAGAGAATGGAAGGTTTCATATTTCCTGGCACAATTCAGTGACTGGAAGCACAAATGAAGAAAGAAGACTGCCCAGGTCCAAATCCCAAGTCCATTCCTTACTTCTTGGATGACCATGGGCAAGTTACTTAACATCTAGATGCCTCAGTCTTTTCATGTTTAAAATGAAGCTTATGTAAATTCTATCTCGTGTGAGAATAAAGTGAAACAATACATATTAAAAATGCTTAGGTATGTAGGAAGCACTTACATGTTAGCTACATTAACTCTCCATATCAATCTACGGGCTTTGATAGTATAAACTATAAGCATAAGCCACTAACACTGCCATAGTGTTTCTCTGTACCTCTCAGGCCCTTTCTAATTTGTGTTACAACCATTTCCCTAAATCATATCCCCCTTAGTAGACATTTTTAGATCTCCCCTCAGAGCTAAGCAAAATATCTTACATAGAGAGTTGGTACTGAAAGACTTGAGAAAAAGCTAAAACCAATAAATTAAATCTTCAAAATTGTGGTGTAAAGACTAACTCTCCAACTTGCTGGTGTCCCTAAAATATATAGTAGATATTTAATAAATCTTAGCTGCATCAACAAAAACTATGCAGCATCATTCTAGTTAATACACAAATGATTCAGCAAATTTTTAGAGTGCCTTAAACTTCACAAAAGTATGAAAGGAATAGCACACAGAGGAAATTGACAACGAGTATTTGAAAACTATAGATACAAGATTTGGCAACCGCTCTTATCAAACAGATATGCTTTTAATGACTTCTGTCTTTGGGATATACTTCAGCACTTCAAAAACCTTAAGGGTCGAGGCAGGGAGATGACAAACTGAACAAAAGAATGCCAGGACTGGGAATCCTGGCAAAGTCCTGGTATTAGATAAAAAGCCACAGCTAAAAATAGGCGTATAAACAAGAGAACATAATCTTGGGACTCAAGTGCTAAAAAAGAAAAGAAAGAGCATCCAAGGTTTCAAGTATCAAGATACCCAGGACCAGGGCCAGTATTAAGTGGAGGCCCAAATAACAAGGGATCTACATAAGTCCACACAAGCAGGTCACTGACATTAGCAGCCTAGCACCAGGGGACAGAAACTCAGAATCTGGCACATAATAAACAGATCACAAGGTCAGATAATATCTGTTCATACCACTAACTCAACAACGGGATGACTAACTTTTTTAATAATCATAGGTAAATATATTTTGAAACCAGTCTAAATAAGGACATACTTCTTGATCTGCTTCTTTTACACAGGGACAGCGGCAGTTGCCAGAAATACAAGCAAAGATGCTTATTGGAAGGAGGCACTGCATACCAAATAAAACCTCCCCAGCTTGCAAAGCTCCCTTTGAAGAAGGCTTCTGTTTCCATTACCAACGTGGAAAATGCATCTCCCTCTTGATGGCTTCTAGTATCACTTCGCAAGAGCCTGGATAGGGAAGAAGTTTCTCTAGGCCTGTTTAACCAACAGTGTCAGAACTGGAGAGTGGAAGATGAGCAGTAGAAGATTTAGTTTGTTCCTTTTCTTTTTCCAGTTGGGGATTAACTGGACCAAACTTGCTCGTTCACATTGCATGCTATCTCAAAACAACAAAGGCAACTACCAGGCCTTCCCTGCAAAGATATTTATGGTCATTTATAAACAATTACCAACATCAGGAGGAACAGGACTCAGCTGTACTTGTTGGTACTTCTCAGGTTGGGTGTTCGACTTAAAAATAAATCTAATGTTTGTTTCCCTAAGTTTTAAAGAAATTTCTCATACTCAGAGAAAATAGCTCTCTGAACCTGAGTTTCTTCATCTGTAAAATAAGTATATAATATCAATCTCACTAGATTGCTAAAAAGATTAAGATATTAATAGTATGTCTAAAGAGTCTAAAGGGCCTCACCCACAGGAGATAACAATAACGCTAGTGTTCTTCTTTTCTTACAGGACAAGAGAATACACCTATGCTAGATTTCAGGTGCTATGGTCTGAATGTTTGTACTCACCAAAACTCATGTTGAAATTTAATTGTCATTGTCACAGTATTAAGAGGTAGGACCCTTAAGAGGTGATTAGACCATGAGGGTTCTGCCCTCACTGGTGAAACTAATGCCATTTATAAAAGGGTAAGCTCAGGCCCTTCTTGCTCTCTCTCATCTTCCACTGTGTGATGACACAGCAAGAAGGCCCTCACCTGATGACAACACCTTGATATTAGATTCCAAGCCTCCAGAACTATGAGCCAATAAATTTCTATTATAAGTTACCCAGTCTGTGGTATTCTGTTATAGAAGCACAAAATGGACCACAAGGCCAGGTTTCTACTGAGTGAGATTTCTGGGATCTAGGGGGCAGACGAGCTAGGTCCTGTAGTTGTGTTAAGTCAACAAGGCCAACGTGAAAACTGAAGGAGCTGACAGCTACAGCTGAGTGTTAGAGGGATCAGTAGTGAACACTTTTTCAGGATGACTGATGCTTTTCCAAAGAGCCTGATGAAGGGAAAGAACATTGGACTTAGGGTCAAGGACCTAGGTCTAAATCTTAGCTCCACCAGTCACAAATGTAACTGTGGGCAAGCCAGTTAACCTCTGGAATCAAATGTCTTCATCTGCAAAATGGAGATACCATCCATTTTACAAAGTTTTATTTGTTTGGTTTTTGTTTTGTTTGTTTGTGAATTTAAAAAGATAGCACATGTAAAGCACTTACCTGTTCTTGGCCCACGATAGGCACTTAAATATTTTCCCCCTACATTATCTTAGGCTTCCAGGAAACACCATGTAAGAGCTCCCCTGGTCTAAGAGAAAACCACTGAGTAAGGCCCCTGGGTTCAGAAGTAACTGCTGAAACATATTCAGCAATGATATCCAAGAAGAGTTTTCTGGTCTAGAACCAAAAAAACTCATACTTTGAATTCTTATGAAATCCAGAAGACTTATTCTGTGAGTCTAGTGAACCACAGATCATAAAAGCTTCTACAGCATAAAAGATTCAAAGCTCAGAAGACACAGAAAAAGATACCCACACAAGTGACTGGAATACAAGAGCAAGTCCTGCATCGGGATAGTGGAAATGACAGGGAAGGAATCAACACATACGTTGCCAGGGTAGTATACTGAAACATGCCTATACCTAGCTTTTATCATAGTGACATCTACAGGAGGGAACTGACTAAATAAAAGAGAAGGCATGTCCCACTGTGACCCAGATGGTTTGAGTTTTGACTCTAAAAAAAGAAAGAAGGTTCCAGGGCCAAGAGGAAAAAAAATTCAGAAATTTAGAAAAAACATTTAAAAGATTTATTTTATGATGAACATTATTTAGAAGTTCAGAAAAGGATTCTAGATCAAGAATAACCTATTCTGTAGCAGGCTGGAATGAAATAAGGAAAAAAACCCAACATTTCTAAATCTGCTCTCAACATTTATTGTGTCCCTGTGATTTCCTTCCTCATAATTGTGTGGAATATAAATATCAGCAATCTAGCTTGCATATCAACACACCACTATTCTGAATTTACAGCTGATAATTGACCATGGCCTTCTTTTTCCCCATGTTCAAAACTCGATCTTAGCTACACTTCTCGTCCTCACAGTTTTCTAGGCTGCCATCACCAGATGACTAGAATGTACACCTTAGAGAAAAATCAAACTGAAACTCTGGGTTTAGACCTGCATTATTCATATACTTGTAATAAGGTACTTACTTAGCCCTTCACAAAAAGTCAATAGAGAAAACTGTCCTGGGGTGAGGCTGGTAAAGGGTAAGCAGAGTTGTCTGAATCACTTACCATTAGGGGAAAAGAAAAAAAAAAAAAAAAAAGGAGATAAAGCTAAAGAGAAATAAGTGGAAACCACCAAGCTTTCCGTAGCAGTTGCCAAAGCACGAAATTTACTTTCACTGGTCTGATACAGAACCACAGACTCTAACAGATTATGACCAGGAAGACAGGCTGAACAAAGAAAACTTAGTAAAATATAAATAAAATCTTCCCTATTTTCCACGGTCAAATATGTAATTAAGGTTTGTTTCAAGTATTTTAAAATTCTAAACATATCTATGAATAAAGAGATAGTTCACAATAGTCATACATTACTGATTTACCAAATAAAATAAAAAGTAATTTGATTTTTTAAAAAACTTTTATAAGGTAGCTGTACAAAATACACCAGAGTGCCACAATAGCCTCGTGATTAGAGTAAAATGAAGATGCTAAAAATACTGTAGAAGTACAGACATTGACATAGAAAGGTGCTCATGACACAAGTGTAAAATGTGGGTTATAAAAGAGAATATGCACTATGAGCCAGTTTGTGTTTTAAAAAGTCTAAAGGCAATATTAACCATTAGTTAATATTTTGATATAACCTGTGGGCATGTGTGATTTTTGAGTGATTTTTAGTTTCTTCCTTTTTTTTTCCTCTGTATTTCCTAACTGTACTGTAACAAACTAATATTATTTGAGAAATTATTTTTTTCGGGCTTTTTTTTTTTTTTGAGATAGGGCCTTGTTCCCTTACCCCGATTAGAGTGCTGTGGCATCAATCAGAGCTCACTGCAACCTCCAGACCTCAAGTGATCCTCCTGCTTCAGCCTCCCAAGTAGCTGGGACTGCAGGCATGCACCACCACGCACAGCTAATTTTTCTATTTTTTATAGAGACAGAGGTCTCATTCTTGCTCAGGATGGTCTTGAACTCCTGACCTCAAGCAATCCTCCCACCTTGGCCTGCTAAAGTGCTAGGATCACAGACATGAGCCACCATGCCTGGCCTAACTTTTTTCTTTTTAAAAACCTACCGCAATTAGTAATTTTTTCTTCTAGTGTATGTACGGCCATCAGAAAGAAGCAAGGAGGAAAGCACTGGGCACTGCAGAAGCTGTGTGTTCAGATTTACCTCTCTAGCAACAGCTCCTTCCACATGGCTGGGTAACTGGAAAGGTCCAGTCTGATAGCCTGGGGACCCCTGCTATACCTTCACACACTCCCCACTTAACAACTCATCAACCTGTACCTTTGGGCACATCAAAAATCTTTAAAAGTGCACGGTGTATTCGACATTGTACTAGAAGTTCCAGCCAGAGCAATCGAGCAAGAAAAATAAACTATAGGCATCCAAATTAGAAAGAAGTAAAACTATCTCTACTACAGAGGACATGACCTTTTATGTACAAAATCCTAATGAATCCACCAAAAAGCTATTGAAGCTAATAAACAAATCCAGCAGGATACAAGATCGACACACAAAAATATCAGTTGTATTTCTATACGCTAGCAATAAACCACCCAAAAAGAAAATTAATAAAACAATTCCATTTATAACAGCATTAAAAAGAATAAAGAACAAATTAAACCAGGGAGGTACAAGACTTATACACTAAAAAGTACAAAACACTGCTGAAGGAAATTAAAGAGCAACTAAATAAATGGAAACGCATCCCATACTCATGAAAAGGAAACTTTTGGGGTTTTTGGTGGGGGGAGGGGTGTTATATTATAAAGATGGCAATACTCCTCAAAGTGATCTACAGATTCAATGGAATCCCTATCAAAATCCCGATAGCCATTTTTGGAAAAATAAAAAAGCTGATTGTAAAATTCATGTGGAAATGCAAGGGACCCCAAATAGCCAAAACAATCTTGAAAAAGATTAAAGTTGGAAAACTCACACTTCTCAATTTCAAAACTTAACTACAAACTACAGTAATCAAAACAATGTGGTATATGGCATAAAGATAGACATACGTATCAGAATAGAATAGAAAGTCCAGAAATAAACCCATACATCTATGGTCAATTGATTTTTTGACAAGGGTGCCAATGGAAAAAGGAAAGTCTCTTCAACAAATGGTGCTGAGGGAACTGGATATCCACATACAAAGGGGTGGGGAACTTACAGCCTCAAGGCCACATATGGCCTTTGGATCCTTGAGTATGGCCTTTTGACTGAATCCAAATTTTACAGAACAAATCCTTTAAATAAACAAATGGCCAATAAGCACATGAAATGATGTTCAACACCATTAGTTGCTAGGCAAATGCAAATCAAAACCACAACAAGATACCACTTCACACCCACTAGATTGGCCATCATCAAAAACTGGAAAATAATAGGTGTTGGCAAGGATACAGGGAAAATAAAGTCCTCCCACATTGTTGGTGGGAATGTAAAATGGTATAGCTGCTGTGGCAAACAGTCTGGCAGTTCCTCAAAAAGTGAAACGCAGAATTACCAGATGACCCACCCAGTAATTCCACTCCTAGGTAAACATCCAAAAGAATTGAAAACGGGTATTTAAACAAATACTTGTACATGAATGTTCACAGCAGCACTAATCACAATAGTCAAAATAACCCAAACATCCATCAACTGACGAACAGATAAACAAAATGTGGTATATTCTTACAATGGAATATTATTCAGCCATAAAAAGGAATGAAGTACTGATACATATTCAGGGTTTCCTTTGGAAGTGATGAAAATGTCTTACCACTAAACAGAGGTGATGGTTGCACAACACTGTGAGTGTACTAGATGTCACTTTAAAACGGATAATGGTTAATTTTATGTTATATGAATTATACCTCAATTTAAAAAAATACAAAAAACAGAGCATGGTCTAACAACCTAAAATATTTTAAACAAATTTATTTTCTGTTCAGAATCCACCACAGGTTTTAAAATAGATTCAAAGCTGTTTCATCACAGCATTTTTTATAAAGCTAATCTCCAAAATACTTCAGAGAGTAATATTAATACAATGCCCTATTTCTTACCAGAAGATTCTTTTCCATTCTGTTTTTCATAGAGGGTGCCCACAGACATCAGGAAAACAATAACCAGGAATACTGGAATTCTCCATGAGCCAGCCAGGGATGCTGCAAATTATTAAGAGTTAACATGTTTAGCAAAATAAAAACGTAGTGCGTGTTTTTAAATGACTGAGTTTTGCAGACTGACAGAACAATCTGGTCTATATGTTAATTACACAATTATTTCACAGGGAAAATTTTTTTTAAAAAGCCTCACACAGATTAAACTTCAATTCAGGATTTCTCAAAGTCAGTTCATCCCTGCTCAAATGGCTCAGCATGTGGCAGCCTACCTTTAAAGTGCTCGTATCATCTGAGGCACGGAGGCCGTTCTAGCTCATATCCAGGGTTTAAGACCATCCCAAACTCGAACCAACTATTTGACCCCAGAATAACCAGATCAGGCATAGATCCTAAAGTCATGAAGCCTAACTTGATTTCCTGAAAATATCACTGGGTGTGAACTCTCTCAAGAAAGGGGAGAATGTCCCAAAAGAGCATGGCAAAAGCTTCAATGTCTCCTCCTCAGCGTATAGTGCAGAAGTGTTAACAAGTCACCAAGGAGCAGGTCATTACGCATAACCACCTGCATTTCCCTGAGTCCACCTAGAGCCTCACATACATACCTGGCTGCCTCCCTCCTCTGCCTTCCTCAAATTCGAAATGAGTTCAGCAGGGGATCCTGCAGATAAAATCTAGCACTCCAACTAGACAAAGCTAGGGAATGATGCTTTGACATCAGACTCTGAGCAGGGGCATAACAGTTTTTTATTTTTAAATAAGTAGCTCTAAAAACTACTTTAAATAGCCTATCTACTGCTCTGGGTTACTGAATTTTGTTTTTAAATTAGAACTTAATGTTTCCATTGACTTAGACTTGCAGAGTCTTAACCACATGTACCATGCTGAAAAATCACTCAGCAACATGCTAGCAGCCAACCAGCTAACAGTGAATGGTTTCACATAACAGGGAACTCATTCCTCCAAGCAGCTCTGACATGGATCATCCTTACGTTGAGCAGAGATTTGTCTCTCTGAAGGTACTCACTACTCTGACATCTCTCTCTCATGATTACAGAGATCTGTTTAAACCACCGTTTCACAGGACGGCCCTTCAAATAAAGGAGGATTTTGTGTCCTCCTTACCTTCACCTCCTCTCCACCCCTGGAGCGCCCACTCCCTCCTCTTATCCTAAGTAAACATCTTCTCTACTTCCTTTAACTGGTTCTCACACGTAATTTCAAGCACCTCTTATTATCCTTGACTGCTTATCTACACTTTCCCTAAGTATGACACTCAGAAATGACCCTGAGAGTCCAAGTGTGCTCTACTTTTTAAGACATATTAACTTTTAAAGGACCTTTTTGAAAATGAACGTGTATTAATAATATAATTAAAAGATGCATTTTAAAGCGTATCATTTCATTAACAATTAATGAAAGATTAAAGCATTTTTCTAAAGATTATTTTAAAAAATTTTAAATGCAACATACAACACTACAAAAAATTCACTTTCATTCACACGGTCAGCCTCTGCTGATCTTAAACTTGACTTTTTTTTAAAAAAGAAAGAACCCACCTAAATGAAAAAGCAATATAATCCAGACAGGAATTGAAACTGCTCTCAAGTAGCGTTCAGTGCTTGCGTTCCACTTGAATGAAACAGTCAACACATAGCCAACTACCAACGTCCAGATCTTAAACAAATGAAATATAGACACAGCTGTAAAATATATACACATGAAAATGAACATACAATTATACAAAATTTGCAAGCATCTATATAGCAGGAGCACTCTGGACACGGCACAGATAAGATGAACGTTGGTGGTGCTAAAAGGAACACGACTAGGTTCTCCTCCCCTGTTTAGATAAATTAAGTTTTAAAATAAATAGGCATTTGAAACTTCATATAGTGACATTAAATATTTAACAAAAAATACACAGTTTTAAGATATGCTAAAGTACAAACCCATTTTAAAAATACTTGAGCTATTCAATGTATAAACCATAGATTTAAATTAAGAGCCTTCACTTGGTAAGTGGGCTACAGGAAAAAAAATAAATAAATAAATAAAAATAAATTAAGAGCCTAACCTTAGGGAATTCCTAAAGGTTTCTCTCTCAATTAATGTTTAGAAAAGAAATGAAAAACCAAAACAAGAAAGCTTTCCCAAAAAAGTCAGGTTAAAAGATTTTTACTTCAGCCTATAAAATATGCTTATTACTGTGAAAGGAATTTTTTTTAAGCTATAAAGAAGGCAGCCAGCCTAAGTGTGACCCTGCTGAAATAATCCAGGTAACAGATGTTTACAACCTAATCCAGAGCTGTAAAGCACCAGTTGAAGAAATGTGCCTGAAAAAATATTACTAGAGGAACACAAGACTTGGAAACAAAAGAACCGGTCAGGGTCCCCTCCTCATATCTCCCTAACACTAAAACTAAATGACTCCAGAACTTAAGAAACATCAAAAGAAACCAGCATAGCCTACACAGAAACTTGTATTTTAATACAATATTTACAAAAAAAAGGAATACATAATCCAGAACAAATTTGAGCACAAAGAACTTACGATAAGACCAAGAAGGTAAAATTCAAGTTTGATGTGAACTTGCAAAAAAAAAAAAAATCAAATCAAATTAAGACAAAAAGGAACTTCAAGCTATAATTCAGAGCATGAAGAAAAAATAACTGATAAGATTACTACAATAGACAGAAAAAAACTCTCACATTATTTTGGTCATATCTATCAGTAAAAATAATTTTGAGGTATTAAAAATGTTTATAGCTTCTGACCTGAGAATTCAGCTTGGAAACTTTATCCTCACTAAATAATGATAAATTCTGAAAAAATTTAAATGTAAAGAAGCTCATCAGAGTGAGATTTATAATAGAACAGTGAAAAAGTGATTATCTAAAAGGTCAACAATTGGGAAATGATTAACTACGGATGATTCACACAATAAAATGTTACACAACCATTAACATCATTTTTTAAAAAACTAAGCCTATATAGCTTAAAAACTCCTAATATCATATTAGGGTAAAAGTAAAATACAAAAAGTATATATGACGTGATTACACCTACCATTTGGTGGGGGAAAAGAAAATGTACCAAGAAGTTGTATTTGGGCGGTAAGATTTTGTTTTTCCTTTTATTTTTTTCCGTACTTTCCAAATTGCCTTTAATGAGCACTAATTCTTTTATAATGAAAAGGACATTAAAATTTTTGTCTTAAGCAACTCTATCAAATGAAATATTAAAGAGCTCTGAAGCCCAAAAATACATGAGGGCATGGAAAGTGAGACTACAGCTGCTTCAGGCTTGCAAGTTCAGACAAATTAACCCTGGGAATTCAGAGAATTTGAAATATGATTGTAGAGCTCAAACAAAATCTGAGTATAATGATAATACACTTACATGACACTATGTACCAGGCCCCATTCCAATGCTTTATATATATAAATTCATTTAATCCTCATAATTCCACAAAATAAACACTATTATGATGTCCATTTTACAGATGAAAGAAACAGACTTCAGGGAAGTAACTGCCTGAAGTCACATGGCTAATAAATGACAGAGCCAGGATTAGAACCCAGGAATGTGGCTTCAGAGTGCACTTTCTTAACCATAAGAAGAAAAAAGCGTGGTTCTAGAAAAATAAAGATAAGCAAAAGCTGCTCCAATTTTTATAAGAGAAAATAAAAAACAGTCAATTTTGACAACTACAAATTGTTGAAATCAAAAACGACCCTCAGTAAATGAATGGTCTGCGGTGGTGTGCCACACAGGAACAACTGGCCTCATCCTATTTTTCTTTCTTTTTTTTTTGTTGAAACAGAGTCTCTACTCTGTCGCCCAGGCTAGTTGCAGTGGTGTCATCGTAGCTCACAGCAGTCTCGAACTCCTGGCCTCAAGCTATCCTCCTGCCTTAGCCTGCCGAGCAGCTGGGACTACAGGAACACACCACCAAGCCCGGCTAATTTTTCTATTTTTTGTAGAGACAGGGTCTCACTCTTGCTCAGGCTGGTCTGGAACTACTGAGCTCAAGGGATCCTCCCACCTCAACCTCCCAGAATGCTAGGAATACAGGCCCAAGCCACTGCACCTGGCCCAGTCTCGCCCTATTAAAAGTTAAATCAGTCACTTAGATGAAAATCTAGAGGCATGCTAATCAGATTACATAAAACTGAGTAGTCAATAAAAATTGAGACGACCTATAATGACTCAGAAAGGTATCTTGAAACCAGAAGAATGGGCTAATCCAAGTAAGATTAAATTTAATGGAGAGAAATGCAAAGTTCTGCTTTTAGGTTCATTCAAAACTAAACTGTAAAAGTACGGAACAGGAGGAGGACGTCTAAGCTACTTTCCAGTTCAGTATGAGTCAGAGTATGGCTGGTATGAATACTTAATTATAAAAGTACAATATCCCTACCAGAGAAAGTGACTGTTTCAATGAATTTTGCACTACCAAACCACATGAACAACAAAATTCAGTCTGGGAAAGGAAATGAATATCAGAACATAATGAGATACAGATATAGCTGGGGGGCAGCAGGGGAGAAATAGTTTAGTGTAGAAAAGAGAAAGAAATGTCAAGATTTGATAGCTATCTTCAAATAGTTATTAAAAATGTCACCAGGGAGAGGCATGAGACTTAATTTTCTGTGGTTCTGAGAGCAGAATTAATAGAGAATTAGGAAACAACACATATCAGCTCAGTAACAAAATATAGCTGTCTAAAAATGGAACAAGCTATATTTGAGCAAACATCAACCAGAGATGACAAAGCAGGAAAGTCTGTCCTTAGTAAGGTATATACTGAATTGGACTTCAGATTTTAAGTCTATAATTCTTTTAAACCAATCTCCAAGAAGTCTTATCTGTACTTATAAGGAATTAGTATCACTTACAGAGAGAGAGAAATTGCATACTTAAGATTTTTTGAGAGAAATTTATGGCCTAAAGAATGTATTTTCATCTAGTAAACCTGAAACTCACAGATTATCTCATTTCAGTTTAAAATAACCACTTTTTAAATATACTCCCAATTCCACTTTTAGGAATGTTTTACAGACGCACTGCACACTGTGCAGATACAAAAATATTCACTGTTGCAGTTTACAATATAAAAAACTGAAGATAATCTAAACGTCATTTTATAGGGGACTAGCTAAATAATGGTTATCTCCAAAAATGGAATTTATTATTCAGACTTTCACAGGTATGATATCTATATTCAATGATAATGGTATAAATTTATGCATGGGTAAATTTATAATGGTGAAAATGTACTCAAAATAAGTTTTAAAAGATTAGCTCTGGATGGTTGGACTTTTTTTTTTTTTTTTTTTTGAGACAGAGTCTCACTCTGTTGCCCAGACTAGAGTGCCGTGGTGTCAGCCTAGCTCACAGCAACCTCAAACTCCTGGGCTCAAGCGATCCTCCTGCCTCAGCCTCCCAAGTAGCTGGGATTACAGGCATGCGCCACCATACCCGGCTAAATTTTTCTATATATTTTTAGTTGTCCAGCTAATTTCTTTCTATTTTTAGTAGAGACGGGGTCTCGCTCTTGCTCAGGCTGGTCTCGAACTCCTGAGCTCAAACATTCTGCCCGCCTCAGCCTCCCAGAGTGCTAGGATTACAGGCGTGAGCCACCCGTGCCCAGCCTTGGATGGTTGGATTTTAAGGAGTAATTTGTTTCTTTACGGTTTTTACAATTGCTGAATTTTCTAAGGTTATGTAATATTCTTATAAATAGAAAAAGAAATGTTTTTAACTTTAAAAAATAAAAGCCTCTTTTGGCTTATGGATTTTTTCCCCAATATTTTGAACTGCTTCCTCAGAAAAGATTCACAAAGTAATATTATTAGTTCAAAAGGTATGGCCATTTATAAAAACACTTTAGAGTTTATATTAAACCCATTATGATTATATAATTACCAATGGTTAAAAATGTTTATTAGAGTATTCTAATACAAATTCGGAGCTAAGAAAATGTGTTACAAATATTTTCTAAAAGGCATCTAGCGGAAAAAAGGATTTGCACTATAGCGGTATTAAAATGAAGGCTCTGTTAAGTGCTAACAAGGAAAGATGTTCACAGTACAACGATAAATGAGAGGAAACTACAGAATTATATGTTATCCCACCTTTGTTTAAAAAAAAATTTTTTTTAAATCCCATACTTTATATTTTCACACAGGCACAGTATATTTAGAAGACTATATAGCTAACAATAGTAACATCTGTACAGTGGGAATAAAGGCAGAAAACAGGGACAATTCACTTTTACCATATAAACTTCTGTGCTGCTTGTTTTTTATATAGCAAGCATATTTTACTTGAGTCAACTTTTTAAAATCACTAAATATTCTTTAAAATAACTTAGTGAAAATAAGGATTTGTACATTCACATTTCATACATAATTTCTAGTCTAAGACCTCTGAAGAGTTTCTTATCCTTAAGCCTTCATTAACGCAAAAGCCTGAGATTAACAAGTCAATTTTATACATGTTTGGCCCCTGAGCAAACCTGTTTGAGTTTTCTTCCAGGCATAAATTAATGAGCCACAGTTATAGATAAGAGGACATACTTTCCCAAATTTATATTCTTCAAAACAATGTATCTTTTTCAAAATACATATTCCATAGTCATTTTAAAGCACCAATGTGCTAGACACCACATGAGACTGTATAAAATTTGGCAACATTTTTTTAGCACTGCAAGTAAAGGGAACTAATAGACAATCACATTTTCCTTTCATCTGACACGATTACCCACATATAATTTTCTGGTTAAATAATATTAAATGCATAAAACGTTAAGTAGAGACTCTACATTTTAGACTGTGTTTTATTTATTGTCATCTCGGCATTCACTGGAAGAACAACTTTTGCTTCTGCTACACATTTTCGCAGAACAGTTTTCTAAGCCTTTTTCAGAGAGAATAAAACGACAGACTCCCTCTCAAGTTATGGAGCCACAGCCCTTATCACAGCCCCAATCAGTAACTGCTTCAGGTACTTCATTCTCCTTTAAAACAGTTTAATTCTAATTTGAAAACTGTTCTCTTCATCATATGGCAACTTAGAGTCAAGAACTTTTACAATCAAAGTCTTTTTAACTAAAAAAGAAACAAGGATTGGAAACTTTCCTCTCACTGTTGCCAGGCAAGCAGAAACAAAACTAGAAACCAATTTAGAAGTGGAATGGAGTCACTAGCGAATGGCTGACTAATGTGCACTTCCAAAGAGCCTCCTGTGATCTGTGAAACAGAACATCAAGGAATCTTAGAAATCATCCAAGCCAACCTCTCACTTCACACAACTTGGTTTGGGTGGCCCAGAGTACGGCCCTGGTCCGTCCAAGGTCACAAAAGAAGTTACCAGCAGATGTGAGTTTAGAACTTAAGGTCTTCTGATTCGTCAGCCACTATTCTTTCCACCCCATGCTTTTTTATATTAGATGGAAACAATGGGATCAGAGACCAAAGAGAAAAGCAAATCTGCTGCACAAACTGTAAATGGTCTTCAAATTTTTTTTAGCAAGTCTAAACTAACAGGGACAGGAAGATCAGAACACTCCCAGTAGAGAAAGACGGTGAAGCAGGGCAGGCCATTAGCTTTTCAGATTTATGTGGCACAACTCTACGTACGCCACGGGGAGATGCCAAGGCCTGAGTCACACGTGAGCTTGTGCAACAGATAATTTTTAAGAGTTCTGAAGTCACTAAGTCAGTGCAATATTCTAATATATTTGAAACTGTTGGAAAAGAATTACTCATACCATAAATTATTAGTCTTTCACTCCTAAGCAGGATGGAGTGTTAGGAGGACAATGAAGTAATCCAAAGTGAGGTGAAGAGGAACTGAACTAGGAGGACAAATTGGTGACAAAGAAAAACACAGGTACTGAGGATACAAAGGAAAACTGGACAGGACTTGGGAAAACTGCATAGATATAAGGATAAAAGAGAAGAAAGATGAGAGAGGACTAAAGTTTCCTAGACGACTGGGTTTCAGGGGTCTGGGGGAACATCTGTAGTTAGTCTAATGCTGATATTCTTCTGTTTTTTTCCTAGTAACTAGAATCGATTTATATTTAAAAAAAAAAAAAAACTAAACAGAATGTATTGGGGAAAACTTTTTAAAATTCTTATTGAAGGTTAGCCACTACGAAGAGTTTTGATGACAGCAGGACTTCACCTGCTAGTAGGTCTACTGAATGCCATTTCCCAACAGCATGAACAAATTAATCTCTAAATTAGTTTTCCCATATATGAAATCCCACCCACCTACCTCACAGGATTGTTGTGAGATCGAAGCAACATCCATGAAAAAACCTAATCCAGTGCCTGGCTAAGGGCAGATGCTCTAAAGTAGGATCTTAAATGCGTGAATTATCAGCTCATCAAAATGTGAATTGGCACTTTGGGAGGCTGAGGCTGGAGGATCACTTGAAGCCATAAATATGAGACCAGCCTGGGAAATGGTGAGACCCTGTCTCTACAAAAAATAAAAAAATTAGCTGGGCATGGTAGCACACACCGGTAGCCCCAGCAACTCAGGAGGCTGAGGCAAGAGGATCACTTGAGCCCAGTAGTTCAAGGTTGCAGTGAGCTATGATTGCGACGCTGCACTCCAGGGCAGGTAGCCTAGTGAGACTCTGTCTCAAAAAAAAAAAAAAATTTGAGTTAACTTAAATGCAACTTTTCTCTCTGCCTCTCTCATCTATTAATCACTCTTCAGCACAGGCTCGTATGTACAAGTTGTCTAGAAAGCATAAAGATCACTGTTCTGTAACAGGCAGCCCTGCTTGGGCTCAAAAAATCAAACTGCTGTGAACTGAGACACAAAAGTTACAGAGTGGGCCCCTTCTCAGTCACATGACCTGCTTTCACTCCATGTTGGGCCTTAATCAGCACTTTTGCCTGAGAACAGAGGACTTCCTATCTCTACTTCCCAGGTACACCTCACCCCCATCCAACAAAGCAGACCCAGTCCTAAGTGCTGCAAAATGCAACTTCAAACCCGGTTTCTCTCAAATTCAGATCCACCTGGATGCTCTAGTCTTTCAGATTTAGCCCTTCTACCACTCCCTACTCACTTCTAATTAACTCCTTCGGTCTCTTTTATAATGGGTTTGTTGGGTTTTTTTGGGTTTTTTTTTCCCTCTCTCCTCTATTGCTCCCAACACTTTAGCCAAACAGTTGAGTTTCAAGCCTTTTTAAATTTATTAATTGGCTTGCCCTTTCTCCCCCCAGTCTAATCAATCTTGGCCCTTACCTCTGTTCCACTTATCCACAACCTATACAAGTAAACCACAAAGAGGGTTTATCTTTGGTAAAAAGATATTCAAATATTCATAGGTGGTAGTCCTTTCTTTTCTAACTTCCTACAGATTGAAGGATACGCTACTTGGATGGTATCAACAGTCAAAAATGTCAGCAGAATCCATAAATGTGTCTGACAAGACTGAATTTCTTGAGGATAAGATCAAGTTTATATTTCTTAACAGCATATAGTATTCTGCCTTCTATAAAAAAGGCATTCAATTCATTTAACTGAATTGTGAAACTACAAGGTAAAGGACAAAGAGCATTGAACTGGGCCTCCATAAACGTGAAACACAGATTTGTTCATGAGATGTGTGACTTTGGGACAATCACATTCTCTGGGCATGTGGCCCATAAATGGTGGGTAATGAACATTTATCTGTATGTCTGTCATCCCCATTAGAATATACTCATAGAGGATTATATGCACCTTGAAGAGGGGGCCTGCATAAAAGCCTTTTTTAAATCCCTCACAAAGCCCAGTACCTAACACATGCTCAATCAACTTTAAACTTGAACTGAGGAGTAGTACTGATAGAACAAGAGAAAACTGGAGTTCTGGGATCAATCATCACTGCACCAATAACCTCCGGCTTGAGAGATAAGGGGAATTATGTCGCAACTTGAAACAATGAACTTTATTTCACTAACCAAAGTGGTGAATCAAATTATTTTTAAATGGTACTATTACTCAATTAGCATTCTTATGCACTAAATATCCACTTGTTTTAACGGTCCCCAGTTAAACGTGGAGATAATTAACAGGTCTGAAATATAGTCTGAGTTAGCAATTGTGTCACTAGATTATCTTTGAAATCCTTTACAATTCTAAAGCTCCCTGATTTTCTAACAGTAAACCCAGGGTGATCCAAGTATCACAAATCCACCTCTTCTTCGCCCAGCTGGCTACTGTCATCCAGGCCGGGGAGACATGCTGTGGAACATCAGCCCCTTCCCAACAAAAGCAATTCCCAAGAAGTAGAGGGCAGAGAGGAAGAGGCCCAAGGCAGCTCAGCGCCTTGCACAGACTATACTGAAATCACCTGAGAGGCAGTACCAACCTGTGAGGAAAGCTTTGTTTTAGGACTTGAGAAATCTGAGTCACCCAGTGCCCTTTGTCCCTAATTTGCCCTAGCCTGGTAAGATGTCACCTCTCTTATCTGTAGGATGGCTACAAGTTGGGCTAGAATCTCTAAGGTCCCTTTCAGCTGACATCCAAATGCGCAGAAGGCAGGATGGTAGGAGCACCCTCTCCCTCTCAAACCACGAGTAAAACCAAGCCCCCCTGCCATGCTCTGGGGCTCTTCCTGCAACGTGGAATAGTGATTCTTAATCGGGGGCCCTGTACCCTTCAGAGGGCCTATTAGGATGGGGGCGGGAAGCAGCTAGGGCTATTTCAAATCACACTCTTTGGAAGAGCGAGCGCCAAATCCCTCAGACGCGGGAAGGAAGGCGGAGACGGGCATTCACTGCACCACAGGTGTGGCCCTTTGGTCGCTCCTGCACGGCAAGGAGGGGCTGCAGTATTGCACCCTGGCACACTGAGGGGGAAGGGAAAGGTAGGGCGTGCCCGCCAGGGCCACGGAGGACTCGGGCCGCCGCTCACTCACCCACAGGCTGCTGAAGTAGTCCAGCCCGCGGCAGATGAGCGCGCCGGCGTACGCCAGCAGCACCTGCACGCCCAGGTAGCTGCCGAGGCAGTAGAGGCCGTAGAGGAGCGGGCCTCCGGCACCGAGCAGCAGGAGCAGGCGGCGGCGGCGCAGCACTTGCTCGCCCAGGGCCTCTACGCCGTAGTCGACGAAACAGAGTGGCAGCAGCAGCGCGGCCAGCACGATGGGCGTGTGCGCGCGGTGCAGGCGCTGCAGCCAGTGGCGGCCCAGTCGCGTTAGCGAGCTCTTGAAGGGATGCAGGAAGGTGCCGCACAGCACGGCCCACAGCAGCGGCCGCAGGAAGGCCTCCAGGATGAAGTAGACTAACACGGCGGCGCCGCAGCACAGGCACACGAACAGCACGGCGCCCGTATTGTAGAAGGCCTGCTTGATGGGCTTGTCGAAGCGCAGCGCCAGCGCCGCCGTCCGCGGGGTCTCCCCGCCGCTGCCGCCACCCGGCCCCACCGCGCGCGGGACCCGTGGCGCCTGCCCGGGGGAGCCCCGGGGGCCGGGCGCCTCGGCGGGGCCACCGCCGCCATCTGCCATAGTGCCCCTGCCGCCGCCGCGAGGCGGTACTGGTTGCCGAGAGAGGAGCGCAGGCGGAGGGCTGCGCGGACGGCGCGCGGCAGTGTGGGAGTTGTAGTTCCCCACTGGCCGCTTAGCGCTTACGGGACCTGCAGGAAACCACAACTCCCAAGGGGCACGGGGAGCACTCCTCCGCCCCGGCGCTCCTTCGCCCATTGGTCCCCCAGGGCCCAGGTAACAAGTTTCTAAGGTCTACATCTTCCTGAAGGCAAAAAGAAAAAAAAAAAAAAAAAAAAAAAGGGTCCCTTCTCTCATTGGTTAATGTCAACTTCTCGAGAGGAGAGATCCCAAAGAGGCGATGCATTCAGAGATACTGAAAATCCAGGCTGCACAGTAGAATCCTGTGGAGGAGCGATTATACAAGACCGATGTCCAGATTCTGGTTTACTGATTCATTAATAAATGCTTTTAAAGTGTTTGCTGTGGTGTATTTAACAGGATTTTAAATGGCGATACCATACAGCAGATCTTGTTCTAAGTGGCTCAGTCCTATTAACTCATTTAGTCCTTAGAACAACCCTACAAAGAGGTGTTATTAGTGTCATTTTACAAACAGGAAAACTGAGACAGAGTAGTAGTTAAGTACCTGGCCAAGGTCACACAGCTACCAAGTGGCAGAAGCAGGATTACAAACTCACGGAATCTGGCTCCTAAGACTGTACTCTTATCTACTATGCTATTTGGCCTCAGGAAGGAACTCTCGGCATTTTTTTAAATGCTCCTCTGAGGACAGTAATGTGTGGCAGCTGTTGGCAACTATCTGTGCAGGTGGCAGTGTGGAAGCAGTCTAAACTCTTGAAAGAGTCCTAGATCAGAGTCTCAAACTGCCGATATTTCTTTTTGAGACTTGATGTCAGGTCAATTATGCCTCCAACCTCAATTTCCCCTCTGTCACATGAGAATGATGATAATATTAATGGAAGCTTTTGCCTCTGGATTGTTGTGGTAAAAGGAAACTCTGGGGCAGTACAAGGTACTTCTTTTTCTCCTGTTGGAAAAGTCCTGGGATCCAAGCCTACAACCTGTAAAATACCCAATTAGCATTTTTATTTTTAAAAAATTAAGAAAGCCTTTAGTGAGCACTCAATATATGACTGCTTCAAATCCTGCAAGTTATGCCTTTCCTGATTCAATAAGTCTTCCTATTAATTTCAACATAATTTTTCTCTTCTAACGTAGACAAGACAGGTATCATTATCCACAGTTTTCAGATGAAGAATCTGTTGCTTACTAAGACTAGGAGCCAAAGGGATTCAGTAAATGAAGTAAAGGAAAAAGTAATTCCTTTCCATCTCATTTATAGGTTTCGGGTCTCAGTTTTTCAGGGGGTCTTTAGAGTTTGACTGTAATATTTGCTTCAGCTGTTCCTACATTTTGCTTTGCTTTTTAACTACTTTGATTAGGCTTTCTGGAATTAATGATTACAAATTATAGTCACTTTTGCTTTCAGTATCCATTTTACACTGACTCAAGTTCTCATTTATATAATAACGAGGCCTCAGCCTCCCTCCCAAAAAGGACTCAGTCATTTCTACAGAGGTCCCAAAAAGGTTACCTCACATATGTCCAGAGACATGAGGCCACCACCAACCACCCTGCTGCCCACAGAGCTGAGTGTCCACCATAAGCTTGCCAGTGCTTGTGTCATTATTCCCAGATCCTAAATACTCCCAAATGAGTATTTTTAATAATAAAAAATAGAGGTTGCAAGATGTGCTGGAAAGGACACACACTTTTAAGGCAGACAGACTTGAATTGTAATCCTGGCTCTGCAGGTTTCCTGCTGTATACCCATGGATAAATTAACTTCCTAAGCACATTTCCTCATTTGTACAAGAGAGATATTTACATTGCAGGGCTGTTGTGAGGATTATAAGTAGTGTATGTAAATAACTAGGACGGCTCTTGGCCACGGAGTAGTCATTACTTCCCTTCTCATGGACCCCTTTAAATATAGCACCTAGCTGCCCTGAACAGAACCCAACCACAATGGTTATTTTACAATAGAAATTCAAACAGTGCCTATTGGAAGAGTTATAACAAGGTGTTTGATTATAATTACTGTAAGCCAGGGCTGACAATCACAAGGCATATGAGTTACCACCTTCCTTTGCTGAGTCCTGGCAGACATTATTAATCAACCACTGAGTTCTTTCTCATTGAAGCCTAGACACAGCCTCAAAAGTCTATCTCACCAAAACATTCTAGGGACCCACTACCAACTGAACAAAGTAGGCATGTAAGGTGAAATTTAATTGCCTTCCTTACTGTCACTAACCATGGAGTGTCTGCTATGAGATAAAATTAGCAGTCTGAAAATGGAGACAGTTGATTAAGAAAAAAAGAGTTTGGAAAGGTAAGGTTAGTATGTACATGAGAAACTACTGAGAGATTTGTTTTTAAATCTCACTGTCTGAAGGATAAATGGTGCAGTCAAGTCTGATACCATCAGGCCCTGCCTACTCCCATTATCCCTCCTCTTCCCGTGGCTGGACACGTGACCCCCACTTATAGCACAGGTCCTGCCAGGTCACCGTGCCGAGGGTGGCCTTTCCTATCCTTCTGGTCCATGCCATCCAGCTGCAGTTAACCTTCCATACCATGCTTCACAGTGGTAACAAAGATAATTGACCAGTTAGTGAAGAGATTATCAAATTGATTCAATCCAGTTGAGACTGATGTACCCAGGAGAGGGCCAGATGAATAAAACGAAGTGTAGAGATACACAATTTTTTTTTAAGTCTGTAACCAAGGCAGCTTCTCCTTCCCTTCCTAGGGTGGGAGAAAGGTTGGGAGGGAGGATGGACATTGCAAGCTGAACTTTGTGATTAACAATTATGTGCTAAAAGCCTTAATTCTCTGTCCAGAAAGTGGCTGGCCTTAAGTATCCTTTGCTGGTGGTTCCTCATTTTCACAGGAGTGATTTATATTTTATCTGAAATAGATGAATTTGGAGAGATAGGGGTCAGAGTTTGGGATTCTTACCCCATCGCTTCCTTGGCTCTGAGCAGAGGTCACCCAATGGCATAAACAAGCAGCCTTCTGCTGCAGACCTGAGCAAGACTGAAAAATAGAAGAGGGTGGATGCATTTCAAACTGCCCAGATTACTTCCTCTTTATTAGTAAAAGATCAAGTCCTGCTTGTTTTGAATCCTAAGTGTTGCATTCTGTACACTCTTTGCACCGCACTGATGTCACTGCAGCCTCTAACTGGTTTCTCTTCCCGCCCCCTTGCTCCACTCTAGTCAGTTCTCTACATTGCAGCCAGCAGCAGCCGATTTGCATGGTCCTCTGCAATGGTGCCCTGGCTCACCCTGCCTCGCCTCTCTCCACTGCTCACCTTGTCCTTTATCCTCCAGCCTTGGGATGGAAGGAATAATGGCTCCCAAAGATATCCAAGTCCTAATTTCTGGAACCCGTGATGTGTGTTACCTTACATGCCAAAAGGCACTTTGCAGATGTAATTAAGTTAAGGATCTGAGATGGGAAGATTATCCTGGATTATATGGCTGGGCCCTAAATATAATCCCAAATATCTTTATCGGGGGGGGGAAGGAGATTAGACTACAGAAGAGAAGGCCATCTGACCACAGAGGCAGAGACTGGAGTGATGAGGCCACAGGCTAAGGACTTTGGTCAGCTACCAGAAGCTGCAAGAGGCAAGGAATGGATTCTCTCCCCTGGAGCCTCCAGTAGGAACCAGCCCTGCCAACACCTTGATTTTATGGCTGTAAGATTCAGTTCAGATTTCTGGCCTCCAGAACTGTAAGAGAATACATTTCTGTTGTGTTAAGCCACTAAATTTGTGGTGATTTGATGCAGGAGCAATAGGAAACTAATACAAGCCTTGTCAAATGACAGTGAGGTTCCAGAACACATCCTACTGGTCTTTCTTCTGAGGTTGTTCTCCCCTTTCTTGGAGATTCTTCCACATGCCCTTTGCCTAGATTATTTCTAACTCTTTGTGTTAGTCAGTTCAGGCTGCTGTCACACATTACCACAGACTAAGTAGTTAAACAACAGAAATTTATGTCTCTTCTCACAGTTCTGGAGGCTTGGAAGCCCAAGGCTGGGGTGCCAGCATCGCTGGGTTCCAGGGAGGGTGCTCCTCCTGGTTCAAAGATGGCCGACTTCCCGTTGTCTCCTCACATGGCAGAGAGTAGAAAGAAGAAGTGAGCTCTCTTCTGTCTCTTCTTATCAGGACACTAATCTCATTCATGAGGGCTCTACCCTCAAGACCTGATTATGTCCCCAAAGCCCCATCTCCAAATGCCACCATATTGGAGATTAGTGTTTCAACATGTGAATTTTGGGGGACAAAACCATTCAGTCCATAGTACCCTTCCTTAAGGTTCAACTTTAGTATCGCTGCCTGCTTTCCTGCTTGCCCCAGGCTGGGTGAGAACCCCCACTCTGGGTGTGCATCGTCCCTGAGCTTTTCCTTACCACTGCATTCCCCACAGGTATTGTCATGGTCTTTATGAGTCTGGCTCCCCAAGTAGGCGCTGAGCCCGTCAAGGGCAGAACTCAAGAGCTGTTATTCCTAGAGTCCTCTATGGGTAGTGTCTAAGCACATATGTGTCCTCAATAAATATTTATTGATGAATGAATGAATGAGTGGTTGAAGCTTCTTGACCTCCTGGATTGCAGGCGACTTTCACATCTGCTCCAGTTCAGCTGTCTCTTCTTATAGTTTATCACCTGATCCTTGCACCTGGGACTGAGCCCTAAGAAATCTCCAAGTCCAGAATCAGCTTGGGTCAGGTCAGATAACTGGGCTACCCACTGAGAATACTGTGAAATAAATAACACAGGGAACAAGTAGAATACTAAACAAGGACAAAATATTTGGGGTTTTTTTGGGGGGGGGGGTGAGGATTAGAGCCTCTAATGTAGAATGTGGCAATGCCTGATTCTTTCTTAACATGCCATTGCTCGATATTCTCAAGCCAGCCCCCATAGCACTGGCAGCTCAGCCACTAACTACATTTTGTAATTTCTATACCTCCCTGATGATTCATTAGGCTCTACAACTAAACTCTAACTATTCTTAATGTATAATATGATTTAGTTACCAATAAGGCTCATAACTGAAATTCTTAGAGCTAGCTAGCTATGTGCAATTAACCAACTGCTAACACTTGAAATGGGATTATAGACCCCCATTTACTACTTAATAAGGTATTAAACTGAAGCTATAAACACAAGTTTATTTTACAAATTGTTTCTCTACAGGGATTTTTACCTGATTACAAAAAAATGATTTTCCTCTTTGACAGACAAGACAGACTATCATCTTCTCTAAGGTCTATAGATTCAGGGAGACTTTACTAATGAAAGGATTTAAAACAAAGAAACAGAAAAAAGCAAAAAGGCACCAGGGCAAAACAATAAGGAATTATAAACTAACTTTAATTACATCAACAGGAAGAATTTCAAAGTATGCTGAGAATTTGTATTTTAAAGTTTAAATCTAGTTAATATATTCTGACTGTAACATAATCATCAAAAGATAAAAGTCTGATGGCAAATGGATAGAACAATTATTTAGGTAGCATCTAGGAATACTGCTATAATAACTTTACGTAAATAGAAATCCATGTCTTTATTAGTAATGTACCACACATCTCAGAGTAAAAATTCACATAGGACAGGCTTATAAACATACATAAGTCTTGAAATCAATCACAATTGAACATTAGATACACAATTATTATAAAATAAATATAACCCATCAATGTCTATTTAAAGGCATAGTTTTTACAAAATAGTATTTTGTAGACAGTCTCAAAAAAGTATATTAATACTCCTGGAGCCAGATTGTTCCAGTATATCAGGACACCCATGGGAATAAGGCATGTGGAGAAGCTGCATTCACTCTTCAGTGGCCGGGGCCTTCTGTGTGATGAAACGGGAAGGATTCCAGTGACCTAGGTGAATGCCACACCCACCACAGCACCCCATAACCTTAGAGAATCGATTACACTCCAGAAGAATCAAACTGAATAGCTATTAGCCTAATAGCAAATATCTAGGGGAAAACTGAAAACATTAATCAAGCATCAGTATATTTTAAGTCAAAAATCCCAAATAGCTTGATGATTCAGTTAAATCTCCAGTTGCCAGACATATTTAAAAATCACATTAGCCTAGCCACTGTTTTTGCGAAAAGGAACTTATATGCAAGTCATCTATTAAATATAAAACAAAGAAGTCTAACTTGAAACTGAATAGTTATATAATTAAACAATTAAATGAGGAATCTAATTCAATATAAAATGTGTATAGGTTACATCAACATGCCAGTTACTCAGCTAACACTAGTCTTGGTTTCGTAACTAAGAGTATAGAAAAGTCAGATTGGACGTTGATACTTCATAGCTCTTAACATTCATATAATGTTGAATGGAGGAGTCAAGATTTAATAAAAGATCTAGGAATCCTTTCTACAAACTAAATTACTATAAACTCAAGGGTAGTTTTGCATATAATATGCACCATGTTTTATCTCTTGGATTTTAAAGTATTCAAGAGATCAGAAACAGACACAACCCTGACACTGACCTTCAAATGCTTGTGATGTGCATAGATAAGCATTTATGTATACACATACACCATCATGTATGTACAAATATACAGATGATCCTCAACTTATGATGGGGCTACATCCCAATAAACCCATCAATCACAAATAGGAAATATCATAAATAGAAAATATCATAAATCACAATATTTTTCCATTTACAGTGGGTCTGGTGGGCCGCAACCCCATCATAGTCAAGGAACGTGCTGAATGTACATTGCTTTCGTACCACTGTGCAGTCAGAAAATCTTAAGTTGAACCACCGTAAGTCAGGGACCATCTGTGTATATAAACATACTGAGAACCCTCAAACTGTTCACTGAACATAACCAATTCTGTTTAGAAAACAAGGACCTAAATTATATACCACAACACAGTACACACATCTCAGCATTTGGCTTAGTGTAGTGGTTCTCAAACATTTTTCCATTATGACACATAAGATAGATGTCACATCACATGTGTAAAACACTCCCGTGGGTGTGACAGATTTTGACAAAACTTAAAAAAAAATGTCTGCAGGGAAATGAATTACTCTGAAACATTGAAATCCTTACCATAGAAAGTAGTTCATCAGTAAAAGTTGTTCACTATCACCATGCTTTGGTAAGACAAAACTGCTGCTTAGCAGCTTCATACTGTACCACCACCTCTTTTGCACCAGCTCCAGAAAATATGTTAGAATGCAAGTGCATGGAATGCCGTGATGCCATTTATTTATAAAAATAAATAAATGATAATTTATCATTTATTATCAAAGTATGCACTAACTTCAATATTTTTACAATTAGCCAGTAATAAGTTACCGGCAGTATCCTTTGCAACTGATCATGATACTATGGTATGTCCCTAGCCAAGAACAAGGGTGGGAAAACCACAGATCACAATCCAAACCCAGCCTGCTTCCTCTCTTTGTACAAAATGCAAAGACCATTCTTAGCCTGCAAGCTAAGAATGATCTTTGCATTTTTAAATGGCTTTTTTACAAAAAAATCTAAAGGAGAATATTTGTAACATGTGAAAATTACATGAAATTCAAATTTCAGTGTTAATAAAGTTTTATTGGAACCCAGCCATGCTCATTCATGTATTATCTACAGCAGAGCCAAACAGTGGAAACAGAGATTGAAAAGCCTAAAGTATTTACCATCTGGCCCCTTATGGAGAAAGTCTGCCGACCCCTGTGCGACAGCTAAGAATGACACACAACCTCAGTGGTTACATCTCTTAGGCACTAAGTCCTGAATATAGACAGTAAACTTAGTTACAGAAGTAGTAGAAAATACCACCTGGCACAGAAATCCATTCCTGTCTTGTTTTAACTTTCTGATTTCTTTAATGAGAAAAGCCAACTTAAGGTAATTAAATATGGATTCTGCATTTTGTCTGAAATCATGTTTATAAATTCACCTTTAAGAAGTGCAGTGGAACAACAGAAGAGCATTGGGCTCCAAGTTAGACCTAGATTTTAGGTAATTTGCTTTTAAATTGTTAAATTGGGATGTGGTGGCTCATCCTGTAATCCCAGCGACTCAGGAGGCAGAGGCGGGAGGATCTCTTGAGGCCAGAAGTTCAATACCAGCCTGGGCAACACCGCAAGACTCCCATCTCAATAAATAAATTGTTAAAAATGTATTTAACAATACATTTTTTTCCATCTTTCCAATCTGTGTATTATTTTTTAAAAATCTACTAAAAACATCAAAATGACTGTTAAAGACTCAAAATGTTTTTAAGCAGAGTAGAATATAGAGTAAAATGTGTTCCTTTCCCCAAATATAATAAAAAGTCCTCTGATTAACTGTAAATTAATAAAGGGGAAAAAAGCACCTAGCTAATTTGAGTGTAGATAGTAGATTCCATTTAATAAAAGTTTTAATGAATGTGCGTGAAGGTGCATGAATGTGTAGGAAATCATATTACCTCCCTTGGCATCAACTGCCCCCTTGTAAAATAAGAGCTTTGGATTAAATCATCCCTAAAGTCCTGGCCAGCACTGGTAATTTATACCAAATGGCTAGACTCAGCTTTTTCATCTGTAAAATTGGATTAATAATACAATCTTCTTCCAATGGTTACTGTGAGAACTAAATAAATTAATCCATGTAAAAGTGCTTAGAACAGCACTGAGTACATTTAGTTAGCATTATTATTATTATTATTATTATTATTATACTATTTGGGCATTTTATAAAAAACAATGGTTGGGCATCACCTCTGGGACAAGTAGTATATTAGAAAATGCGAATACAGAGAAAATAGAAGTTGATTCTCTTATATTAGGTAAGAATGAATGTAAGTGAAGTCTACAGAGTTTTCAGCATGTCTATGAATTGATGGTTCTCTGAGATAATGTTCAAATGCTGTTCTGCATCCTTACTCTGCTAATTCTTATTTTATTTTATTTTTGAGACAGGGTCTCACTCTGTCACCTAGGCTAGAGTTCAGGAAGCACAATCATAGATCACTGCAGCCTCGAATTCCTGGGTTCAAGTGATCCTCCTACCTCAGCTTCTCAAGTCGCTGTGATTATAAGCATGAGCCACCGTGCCTAGCTTAATTCTTATTTCTGAATGATGATTATTGTTAAAAATGTCAAATAATGTTCACTCCAGGGCAAAACAGCACCATTACTAAGGGTCTTTCTATTTATATTTCAAAAGACAAAGTTCAATGTTGGCTAAAAGAATTGGTTATGGTTTGATCATGGGTGGAAGAATATAAAAATATTAGCCAGTCTGGTACTATACATGAAATACAAGTCTTCTGAACCAAACAAATTTACACAGAAGTGTAGTCTCATGTATTTATTCATTCCACAAACGTCTGCTGAATGCTTGCTATTCTATAGTATCTGCTACAGTGATGAGTAACAAGAAATGGTCCCTGCCTTAGGGAGATAGCAGCGGGGCAAGCCAGCCATTCTAGAAAAGTATGATGAGTATCATGACAAGGAAGCCCAGTGTGCTACAGGAACATATGGCAGGGACTTAAACCTATGTAGTCCAGGGGACTGGAGGAAGAAATATTTAAGCTGTGACCTGAAAGACGAGCAGGAGTTCATTAAGCACAAGAGGCAGAGAATGTCTGAACACAGGGAACAAAAATGAGAGGTGAGAGAAAGCAGGTCTGAAGAACTGACAGCCCTTCAGTCTTGCTGGGACATAGCAAGTGGAATGGTGACAGATGATAGTGGAGGTCATCAAAATGGTGTGCGTTTTACCTTAATGGCAATGAGAAGTCACTGAAAGTTCTAATCATAAATATGCAAAACTGGTAATCAAAGTAGAAACAATTAGTGAAATAATCAGCTTGATTTGAAATGCATGCAGAAGGAAACACCATTCATTCTTCCCTTCCTGCTACTCGCTGAAGTCTCTCTTTTGCTTTAACCTATTTATAGCTTAAATATTATACACACAAGAGAGTGAAATATAAAAATATTTGCTTTTTTTCTAATATCTTTATTATTCTTTTCTCTTAGCACCACTCAGTGAAGCTTTCTTATTTACAACATGAGTGCCCGCATATTCATAAATGACCTCTATAGCTGAGAAGATGACACACAGAGGCCATGCTTAGCCATGACCAGGGGGCTTAGTGAAGAGGCGATGGTGGTTGGAGCCAAGGACTTGACTTTAAATCCCACCCAGTTCCATCGCTCACTTGATGCCATTTAATCTCTCCCCATCTGCAATGAGGAGAATTTCCCCACCGTGCAATGTTATGGAGCATCAGAGTTTTCCTTATTTTGGTTCAGTTCTAAAAGAATTTGGAAGCTGTCTCACAGGTGGAATTTCACCTCTGACGTGAATCTCGAGGATGGCATTAGAAATCACAATCTCCAATGTTGTTTAATCACAAAACCCACAAATGTGGAGCCAGCTTTAAAGCAACAGGAGCAAGCTAGAGAAGTCTAGAATGCCACAATGGAAATGCCCCAGCAGCATAACTATACCCCCAGACTTCTCTCCTCTAAATGGGCTATTAGCACAGACCTTCCGAACAAAGAAACCTGGGAGCTCCTTTGAAAAAAAGAAATGCATCACATCCAGGCGTTATTATGAATTATGCTGACTACCATTTATAAGCCTGAACATCTTAAATGGATACTCCAGGTGAATTCACTTCATCAGTCATTTTCCCATTTTCTAATTAAAAAGAAAAAAACAACCCATCCCATTTTTTAAAAATTCTACTCCAAATCTCTACAATCTCCAAAAATTGGTTTATTATTAAAATGCCTTAAATTTTTATTAAGATGTTTTCTCTGTTATAATAAATATTTAGTCATACTTAATGTATGCTGACTCTGACAACAGAATTAGCTGTAGCCACAGATGAATACCTTAGTTTATAAAATACAATATTAGAAGATTTCAAATTCTAACTGCTAAGAATTCCCATATTTTTAATCATTAACACAATTTTGCATGTATAGGAACACTGACAGTTCCACTTCTAACCTTTCCAAACAGCAATAAAAAATGTTTTCTCATAGCTACTCACTAATTGAGAAGAGATTTCAAGTAAATATGAAGCATTTGCATACCATCATAATCTTCCCCATTCTTCCCCTGGGCTGTGTAAATATCCAAAAGCACTTATGCTTTATGCACATTTCAAAGTTCTTCTGCCCAAAAGGCTGACTGCGAACTTGTGACATTCAGTGAAGTTCTCCCTAGTAATACTCCAAGTATTTCTCCAAATACTCTTGTGCTATAGTACTCAGAGTAAAGATTGTTCAAAGACAAGATTTCTATGCCTAGCTCCTTCTGTCCCTTGTTATGTGTTATTTGCCCAAGTAGCCAAAACTACATGACATATGGGTCATAAGAAGGCAGCCTTTCTGTGTCTCAGATCCCATTCAGTAAGATGACAATCATAATTTTCATCAATCCAACTCAGAAATATTGTGAAGTTTAAATAAGAAAACATATTTGAAAGTGCTTAGAAAACGTTTTAGTACTTTCCAAAAAGTATGGGGTCATTATTTAACAATCCTCTTTGACTAGAAAAGAAGCTTGTTCTTTCTTCCAAAAAGCTAAAATTATATGAGGTTTCTTAAAAAATAATTGAAGCTAAAATTATACTGGATATCCTTTAAAAATATATTTATACTAAAGATGTTCCAATCCATTTAATCTGTTGGCCTTGCAGGTGTGGTTAAGGGGTTCCCATCAACAAGTAGAAGGTCAGAGCAACAATCAGAAGCAAACAAAATGGAGAGGAGAAGGTTTGATAGGCAGCTGACGGCATAAAAATGTCTTCATACTTGTAAATACTGACAACGCGCTCTGAAGCTGGCGGTGAGTCTATATCATGTCGGGTGATAGAGCCTTTAAGAAAGAAATAGAAAGGGAGAGGCAATCGAAAAAAGCACAGATTTAAAATGGAAAAACTAAAGAAAAGTCTTTAGTGTTGAATACACAAGCAGTGATTATAAAGATCTGGAATCAGCTATTAGAGTTATCATCAGAATTCTCCATAATTGTACATATAATGAAGAACACAGAAATAGCTAAATTTATCCAAAAAGACTGATTCTCATTAGTCTGCATATCCCCTACGAGAACAACGCCATTGGTCTGGCTACTGGCATCCCAGTTTTAAGATTGCTACTCAGGCAATATTGCAGGAATGCCTTCTTGGAATGTCTCTAATGAGTTCCACTTTATTAACACCAAATGGAAAAACTATACTTTGATTTCAAATAGCAGAGACTACTAATTTTTTCCCCTCAAATCTATCTTTTATATATGGATGCTCAACTCCTGACCACACTACTAAAGTCTCCCTTTCAGATGGAAGCCCTCTTTCATTGTCTGCGGGACATAAAGAGGTAGTCTGCTCAAGCCAGGCCAGAGGGGGTGTGGTATGCTGGGTGTGTGTCTGTGTGTCTGTCTGGCAGAGTAGGGTAGAATGGGTACAGAAAGGAGGATGATTGAGATACCAGACAAGTCTTTGGATGGGAAACTTTTTTTTACCTGGTTACAAGCGGAAAGAAGTACATGCTGTGTGTATTAGATGCTTATTAATCTGGAGCTGATTAAAGTACCTGACCTCTTGAATAATCCATATGAAAGTTAGGTTAGGGACACTAAGGCATATGACTTCAGTGCAAAGATCTCCTTAGGAATAGGGCTCAGAGTGAGGGTTTTTAACATTCTCTCGACTAAGGAAGCCCTGCTCAGCTTGACATGTCTAGCGCTTGCTCCAGCATCCATGCTGCTCCTGTCAGCACAAATAAAACTCCTTAGGTTGGCATAGAGACTTTCCTCTCAACAGACTCCACTCACCTCTCCTACCTAACCTCAGCTCATTAGACACCTTCCTGGGCTGCTAGACTTAGTCATGCACCTCCAGTTCACGCCTGCCTTGAGGGAAACCTAATCCCACACCCTCTTCAAGCCTTAGCTCAAAGTTTTCCCCTTTAAGAGACTTTAGAGAATGGATTTGATCGTCAATAGAGAGGCGTTAGAAGGGCATTCAGGAAACAAGAAAAGCACAAGCCTGTATCTGGGGTAGGAATGTGCCAGTTTTGCTACAGCATAAGGAGAACAACAAGAGAAGTCTTGAGAAAGCTTACCAGGTAATGCAAGACCAGATTTGGAGAGAGCTTTGAACTTTAGGCTAGTCTGGCATATATGAAAGAAGATGACCTTCTGAAAATACAGCATTTTCCAACTGATAAAACAATTTCAAATACTTGTTTTCATTTAATTCTTACAATAATCCTATGGAGTAGGTATTATTATTCCCATTTTAGATACAAGGAAATGAAGTTCAGAATTTAGGTAATGGGCTAAATATTACACAGCTACCAGGGGGCACAAAAACTCAAATCTTTAGACTCCAAATTCCATCACTTTTAATGAGTCAATTTCTCTAGGCTGAGATATACTTTATTTCCCAGGGTACTGAAAGTACTTGAAGATATAACTGCAGAGCCATTGTTGGTAGTCTGGGAAATCAGCAAATGGAAAAAGTGTCACCAATCTGGAGGCATCCAAGTGTTTTCCCAACTGGCCACAGGCAAAACAAAGTAGGTTATATAATCTCCAGACTGATCAAAGGAAACAAATCAAAGGGAAAAAACAACCAGATCAGATCGGGCAATAAACAGCTGATGAGCACATATTAATAGTAAAGAAAGATGCAATTATCAGGACATAGCATGCGTTCTCAGTACAAGGACTGCAAACCAGACTCACTTCCATTCTTGGTCAGGCCCTTAGGCTGATCAAACAGAAGGAATACCCAAGACTTAGTGTAACTCGATTTTAGCAGTCTCTGAAAGGTCTCATGATATCCTTGGGTCTTTCGGGAGGAAATGCTGAAGAGCCTTGTCACCCAAAAAGACGCCATCAATGGACCAACATCGCCAGAGAGCTTATTAGAAATGCACACTCTCAGGCCCCACCTCGGACCTACAGACAACTATCCAGGTAATTCCTACGCACATGAACATTTAAGGAGTAATGGGCTGAACTATGGGATAATTTGGTAGATCTGTGATTACCAAAATAGTCATAAAGTGAGCACTAATGAAATGTTTAGTGTCAATCTCTGGAGAAGTCTCCAGAAGCCCTTTCCTGTTCAATATTTTTATATTTACAGCATAAGAGTTAAGAGTATTCACTGATTTTGGAGTCAGACAGATCTGGGATTAAATTTTAATTCTTCCAGAAATTAGTTGTATAGCCTGGCACATGTTTCTTAATCTCTCTAAAACAAGGATAATAATAGCTGTACCTCTTGAGGACACGGTGAAAAGTAAATGAGAACACTGTGAGAATTAAATAGAGCCCATATCCCACATACAGCAGACATATGATCCGTTTCATTAAGCACCTAACTTGTGATACACTATCCTGTACTGTTCTAGCTTTGCATGAGTATAACTTGTCCATTTGTTTGTCCACGTGTAGAATAAGTCCATTAAAACATTCTCAAGGTAGGAGTCACACCTCCGTTTTCTTTAATATTATCCAGAGTGCCTATAGCTCTCTTGTGCACAGAGTGTGACTTCAATTAATAATGAACACGAGCACAGTGGTATCTGGTGTTTAATCCAGATGCTGAAATGTAAGCTTACCCTGAATGGCTGGACCCCAGGCAAACAGATAATACCAACTCAAATGCAGATCAACAATTGTTTCATCTCTGGGAACATTCACAGGGCGTTTAAATCTGCAGGTGACACGATTATTCTCAAAAACTCCTTCTTCGTCTCTGGCTGGATTTCTCTGAATCTCCTTTGCCCACTGGCCTACGTTATAGAAGTGCTGTATGCGGACCCTGCCATTGTCATCATGGACACAGGCCATGACATCGTCACCACCCTAACACAGAAAATAATGAAGAAGAAAAAAGTCAAAGGTTCATCTTTTGTAAATTTGTCACCAGAAATATATATTCCACCACCTCTGTAATTTGAAATCCCACCAAAAAAAATTCTTTTAAATGCCTTTACCAAGTGACCAAAGTTAGCAACACCAGAACTGACATCAAGTGCCTCCTGACATGATGTTTGGAGAAGAATAAATCACCACCTGTTGGTATTCCTGCCCCAAACACAAACTAACCTAATTATGAGAAAACAATCAGACAAACTCACACTGAAGGTCATTCTACAAAAAAATTAGCCTGTAATCTTCAAAAGAGTCAATGTCATGAAAGATAAAAAAAAAAGAAAAGGATAATAAACTATTTCAAAATAAAGAAGACTAAAGACACATGATAATTAAATGCAAATCCAGGTGTTCCTAGACAGAATCCTGGGTCATAAACTAAAAATTTCTCTAAAGGACAGGATTTGGAGAACTGGGAACATTTGAAAACAAACAGTATATTTGATAATACCTTCATATCAATGTTAAACTTCCTGAATTTAATAAGTAAACAGTGTAATAAAAGAGAACATCTTTGATTTTAGGAGATATCTGCTTAAGTATTTTGGGTTAAAGTGTCATGATTTAAACACCAAAGTTTCCAGAAAAGAATAATTAAAATATAATAACAATAATTAGTAGTATTAATAGTAGTGGTAGTAGTAGCAGCAACGGTGGTGGAGAAAATAAAGCATGTGTGGCAAAATGTTATCGTTTGTGAAAAAGTTCTGGAACTAGAGAGTGCTGATGTTTGCACAACACTGAATGCAACTGATGTCACCAAATTGTACACTTTAAAATAGTAAATTTTATGTTACGTGTGCCTTTTATCACAATAAAAAAGTTATCATTTGGTGAATCTAGTGAAGCATACATACACACAAACACACACACACATGAGTTTATTGTACTATATCCTTGCAGCTTGTCTATAGGTTTGAACTTTTTTCCAAAACAAGTTTAAAAAGTTAAAGGTACTCATCAATCGTATCAAACGTACCACTCTGCACAAGATGTTTGTAACGGGGGAGGCTGCCTGGGGGTATGCAGGAAATCTCTATACCTTCTGCCGCATCCTGCTGTGAATGTAAAACTGCTCTAAAAAGGTAAAGTGTACTTTAAATAAAATAAGGTACCATTAAAAAAAGTTAAAGGCTATAAAAAAGGGGTTCTATTTTGCTTTTCCTGTGCATTAGGTTTTGAAAAACATTGAATCTGTGCTCTCCTTACAGTAACAGGAGAAGAAAAAAGAGACCTCTACTTATACAGATGATATCACAGTAGATATTTCAAAGGCCTTTAGATAGCAAAATATCAAACATAAAATTTGAATTCTCCTCACCTCATTCTGCCTCACTCCTCTGAGCCCCCTAATTTTAACAGCCCCATCACGAGGTCAAATGCATTCCAGGACAGAAGTGGTCACTTTCAATACATATCCAGCTGCTTCGCCCACTGACACTACAGCGGGAGATAGTAATGTAGATTCGTATCTGTGTGGTTTTACCGGTTGTACCCATAATCTTACTGCCTGGATTGGGACTTGGTGGAGGCTCATTCTCCTGGTGACCCCTCCAAGAACAGAAATCACCAGAACGGCCACTGCTTAGATGGCTCCCCCAGTCTTTTCCTGCCACCCACCTGCAACCCATATCCAATCCGCTTGCAAATCCTGTCAGTGCTACTTTCAAACATATTAGAAATCTGAGCCCTTGTCACCATGTCACTACTGTAACCCTGGTCTGAGCCACCCTCATCTCTCACCTGCACAAGCCTCCAAATAGGCCAGGACCGCAGTCCTAATGAGATGACTAGTGGCTTGGGGTGAGGGGCCTAGCTAGCTTCAGGATGGGGCTGATCTCCAGAACGACCAAGGCATGATTGGAGGACTGGGACTTTCAACCCCACCCCCAACCTCGGATGGGGGAAGAAGTGGGAGGGGCTGCTGGTT
>RJWJ010012788.1:0-41248 GCA_004363605.1 Indri indri
CTACACAAACACATGCTATGGACACCACACACTACACACACACATGCTATGCACACCACACACACCACCACACACATGCTATGCACACCACACACACCACACACACTATACACACACATGCTATGCACACCACACACACTATACACACACATGCTATGCACACCACTCACACCACCACACACACATGCTATGCACACCACACACACTACACACGTGTTATGCACACCACACACTACACATACACACATGCACATACATGCTATGCACATCGCACACTACACACACATGCACACACACACGCACACCTGGCCGGCCCCTCTCCCATCTGCCTGGGTTGCGACTCCGCACCCATCGAGGCCCCAGCACGGTCACTGCCGTCCACTCGTGGGGTCTGGGAGTCTCTCCCGCTGCGGAGGGGCTGAGCTCCCCGGGCTGGGGAGGGATGGCGTCGACTGACCCTCTGCAGGCCCTGGCTGGGCTGCCTCCGTGGCACGGGCACCCCCACGACTGTGGGCCTGGTCCCGGCCCCTGTTTTGCTGATGTGAAACAGGCCCAGAGAAGCAAGGGGGAGCCCAGGTCCCGGGGACAGGGCCGGCCACGGTCAGTGCGGGAGGGGCCAGGACACCTTCCCACACTGCTGCCCAGAGAGGCCACTGGGCTGGCTGGGCTGCAGGGGCCTGGGAGACCCTAGAGAGCTGGGGGGCGCTACCTCCCGGGGAGCCCAGGCTAGGGGGTCACAGGGTCTCACCACCCTGAGCCTCGGTGGGGCTGGGGAGGCTGGGTGGACCCTGGGCCTGGGGCTGGGCTGCTGGTGGACTTGGGGGTGCTGCCCCCAACATGAGCCAGGGAGGCTAGACCCTCCGGGGAGGGGTCTCCAGCCTCCTGCTGCAGGCAGTGCTGGGCTCTGGCTGGTCCAAGCTCAAGGGTCAAAGAGGACAGGGCCGTGACCACCGTGCCCAGTCTAGAGGGTCAGAGAGATGCCAGGGATGGGTGGGAGCTGTGGACGGTGGGAACAGAGAACGGAGCTGTAGGGGCTACATGCCATGTGCACGCTTGTGTGGCCCTTGTGGGGGCCACGTGTCTGTGCATGGGTGGGGGGCTCAGGCTGTGGGTGACAGCCCCGTGGAGGCAGCGGCCCCTCCCTCTCCATCCCCCCCAGAGCTCGCTAACACACGGGACGGCTCCAGGGCAGAACAGGGTAGGCACCAGCGCTGGGGACCCCCCCGGGACACGCACCAGCCCCAGACACTGACCCACACAGTCCCAGCATGGAGGGTGGCACAGGCGGGCTCCACACCCAGGGCCAGGTGCCCGCCCTGCGGGGGCGCCTGGAAAAGCGCATCCCCCAGTCCTCAGCCACTGTCCTTGGGCAGCCAGCAGAGGAGGCTTGAGGGCCGAGTGGGGAGCAGACGGAGCCCAGGACAAACGGGGGCCCCCACGGGCCACCTCCTGGTCACGTGTCCTGTCTTTCCTGGGGACACCGTCATTTGGGCAGTGGGTGCTGACTCGCCACACTGGGGGTTCTTTGAGGAAGTTTCCATCTTTTTCTTTTTTCAAAGCATGAGTTCTTTTCGGAGTCTGAGATTTCAAAAGTGCGTGGGAAAAGCAGCAGCAGGACTCGTTATCTCTTGGGCAAGTTTTAAAGAACCATTATTTTCATTTTTTTCTAATAATAAAACGATACATAGTTACTATGGAGAATCCTGAACAATACAGAAAAGTAACTGTTCTGCACCAAAGGCAATCGCTGCCAATCATGTGGCTTTCTCTCCGGTGATTTTGGGGCACAATTGCACCAATTTCCTGCACGTGTGGGGGTGACCGAGTGTGGACACCCCGCAGGCACTTCCCACTGCGGGGCGTGTCCTCTTGCCCCGCCCCCGCCTTCATGCTCTCGTTCCTCAGCAGTTTCCGTCCAGCATCTCCGCTCTGTGAATTTACTATTTGAAGTTATTTAAAGCCTGATCTAAAGCTTTTCCTTAAGCAATCTCTAAAGGTGAGTTTAGGGCAGCAATGAATTTCTAATTATCAGTTTACACTTTAACAACCTTTGTGCATCCCAGGGTGTCTTCCCCTTAGAAATTGCTTTTTCACTTGTTGCGAGGTATTTAACACTTGTAAAGAGTGACACAAAGAGCTCCCAGCACCCACCTTCCTGCTGAGACAGGCAGCCTGGGAGCTCTCACGCCGACCCCTAGCACCTCTGACCACAGCCCAGGCTGAGCTGCTGGTCTGGGGTTTCATCCCCAGCCGCTTTCTGGAATTCTAAAATGTGCTCGTCACTACTATCTGGGAGGCGTGTTTGCGTTTCCTGCAGGGCCAACCCTGCTGCTCCGCCTGCAAGTGAAGGCTTCTTAGCACCTCACTGCTCCTGTCCTCATGCCTCACTGGGCTACCGCCTGGGCCGTCCACACTGCCCAGAACCCTCCTGGACAGTAAGTCCAAACCCCCCCATGGCCTCAGGCCCTGGGTGTGAGCCCCAACCCCTGCCTCTGCCCCAGGGCCTTTGCCCGCCAGTGCCAGTCCCGGGTTCTTCCTGTCTAGCTCCTCCCATGCCGCCCCAGCCCAGCACTTTACTACGTCTTGCCCTCACGCGCTGCCCACCGGAGAGCATGCGTCTAGCAGCCGCCGCCGACAGGGATGCACGCAGGTCTGGGGCCCAGAAGGGGACCTCAAGTCACATCACGTTGGGCAGAGGGGCTCTGGCCAGGGGCAACACTGGGGGGAGCGGGGAGAAGCATCCCCCTCCCGGCACACTCAGAGCTTTCCCCGCAGGTGGCCCAGGACTCGGCCTGTCTGGGGTGCACACAGGCCGATGCCCAGTGAAGCCCCGGCTGCCGCTCCCAGTGGCTTAGCAGCTTTTCCTGTCACCGTCACAGTGCCCTGGGGGCACTGGCCCAAGTCCAGCCCCTGCACAGGGGCTACAGCTGCCCTCCCGTGAACTAGCCCCCGTCCCCTTCAGCCAGGGTGGGGTCCACGCTCCTTCCCAAGGGCTCCCTGCTCAATGCCCTCCTCCTGCCTGACACACCAGGGCCCTGGTCAGCCCCGGCACAGGCTCTGGCTGGTCCCTGCAGAGGCCTTCTGAGGGCCTGTCTTTGGGTAGGGCCTGTGTGGGGTGTGTGGGGTGTGCAGGCCTCCAGGCACTGGCACCTGATGCTGCCTGTCCTGGGCCTTCTATCCCCAGGCTACATCCTGTCTCCACCAAACCAGCAAGTGGCACAGGCCCAGCCCCTGGCCCAGCAGGAGTGGGCTGGCTCAGACACCCCCAGCACCTCCTCCCAGCACCTGGGGGCTGCAGCCCCTTAGCCCATCCCCGGAGGACCCACAGCCACCCCCACCGGCCAGCACGTGTGCGTGCCCACACACACACCAACACGCACGCGGCAGCCTCTGCTCCAGCTCAAGCCCGATGCTGCCGGGGATGAGTCCTCCTGCTTCGCTAAGGGGCCAGCCTCACGCGTGCATTTGCTTCTACATGTGTGTAGGGTGCATGTGCGTGTGTGCTTGTGTCTGGGGACCTGGAGCAGAGCTGCAGCCTGTGCTGTCACCACCTGAGGCTGCAGGGCACCTCCCAGTTGCTGCGGCTCAGCCCAGGCAGGCAGCCAGGCCAGCCTGAGGCCACCTGGCAGTGCTGACTCGGGCTTCCCCTGCCAGGCCTCCCCATGTACTTCCTGCCCTCACCCCAGATGCTAGGACAGCTGTGCACCTGGCGCTGTGGAGCCCCATCTCCAAGAGGCCGCTGCAACAATTCAGGAAACATGTCAGGGAACAGCAGGCGCCAGTTGCAGCTGAGATTCTTGTGACCTGGCATGGTGTGAACTCCCAAGCAGGGGCCAGGACACCACACCAGGGAGAGCTACAGACCCTGGGGACTGGCACCCACAGCCGTGCCCCTCCCAGCCCACCCTGCTGGGGGCTGTTCTCTTGGGAACAGCCCCCCTCCTAGAGGCAGCCCCCAGTCTGGCTTCTGGACAAGGGCTCTGAGAACCTGGCTGCCCCGGTTAGCTGACCAAAGCCGATCAAGCCGGTCACCGGAAGCCGCCTTCTTGACCGATGAGTTGCAAAGTGACTCAGGGCGGGGGTCAGAGTGTGGCGAGACTTGCCTTCTGACTCAGGGAGGAAGTGGGCAGCCAAACCTCTGGTGGGGGCTCTGAAACCCTCCTGACGCCCCACAGGGGCCAGGCCCAGGGAGGGCAGACCCCCAAGGGAGGGGCTCCGGTTTGTCCCCATTTCTGGACGTAGGAGCAGGAAGGTGCCATGGCACCAAAGCCAGCAGGACACAGACCCCCCAGCCAACCTCAGCGTCTGGGGTGTTCTGCACACTAAGGTGCCGCCCAGAGGTCCCCACGCCAGGGCCAGGGCCTTTGGGGAACCTGGTGGGGTCTGTTCCCTGGCCAGAAAGCCACAGCAGGAGGGCCAGTCGGGTGAGGCCCTGCAGCAGCCAGAAGGGTCCTGGTACCCCGACCCCCAAAACCTCCAGAGCAAAGCAGGTGACCAGCCCGTCTCCGAGGCCTGCTCTGAGACAGAGGTAGGATGCTCTTCTGGGGGCTCGTGTCTTCCCTTCCGTAGAGAAAATGGAATGGTCCCAGGCGACACCTCAGCTTCCCAGCGAGCCTTTTCTATGGAAACTTCAGAGCTTGGAGTGGCTGGGTAGTTTCTGGGCCAGCCCCACCAGGCCATGTGGCTGACCGTGGTGCTTCCAGCCGAGCCACAGTGCCCCCCCGAGGCCCTGCCATGAACCCAGACACCACACAGACTCGGATTCAAGTGCTCACAAACACCATGGTGACGAGACTTCCCAGGGCACGAAAGAACCAGACCCAAGTCTTCGAGTCCAAACCCATCTCTGGCAGGCAGGAACCCAGAGTGACACTTGGCGGGAACCCCTGGGGGGCAGCCCCGGCTCCCCACTCATGTGGGACAGTGCTTGGCCGCATGTGGAGCATCAACTAGGTCTGGGGGAGGCTCAGGGTCTGGCTGACTCAGGCCAGGGGGCTCTTCCCGGGGGCCCTCCATGCCCCTCGCGCCTGGGCCTCGCCAGCTCTGCGATCCGCCGGTCCTTCAGCTCCACCAGGTGCTCCAGCCTGTCCACCTTCACCTGCAAAATCTTCAAACACACAGACATAAACAGCAGCTACCTCCAAGGCAGCCCCTGTTCCCCATCTGCCAGAGGCGGGAAGCTGCAAGGTGCGCGGCCGCCGTCAGACCCAAGGCCCTCTCACCAGGACCCTCAGCAGAGACGGACCCCAGGCCCCACAGGTACGAGCCGAGGGACCCAGAAGGGCTGTCCTCCCCGCGCCCCTTCCTGCTCCCCAGGAAGGGGGAGCCCCTTGCCCCCTGGCTTGTGCCCTGCTTCGTACCGGGTGGAAGGGCTGGGACGCAGGGTGAGGCCTGAGCCCCTCATCACTGTGAGCCCTGCACCAGGACCTGCGGGAGCTCAGGGCACATCGGCTGCACTAATGGCTGACGGAGGGACTGGGCTGCAGCGGCACAGTCTGTTTGATGTTTGCCCCTGAAGTTAGCAGCCAGGAGGTGCAGAAGAGCCTCCTGCAGCCCTGGGGCCTCCTGCCAAGCACAGTAGCCACCCGCGGTGGCAACAGCCCAAACCTCCCCTGCTGGGAGCACAGACCCGCCGTGCTCTAGCAGGAGAGAACGGCGGAATGGCTGGACTTGAAAAAGCCGGTTTGTCCCAAACACGGTGTTTCCAAGGTGAAGTCCCCGGTGTAATGGCCCACACCACACACACACGACAGGTCATGGCAGCCGCTCCGGGACCAGTACCCAATGTGCCTCACCGGCCGGGTCCCATGGCGCCCTCGCTCAGGGACAAATTGCAGAGGCTGCACGGTCCAGTGAGCACGGCTTCCCACTCAGCGGCCCACGCGTCCACCTGACCCTGCGCTGTGTGTCTCATGGCAGTGACAACCATGCAAGGGCAATCATGCCACCACCCCAAAGGGCAGGCTGAGCTGTATCCCCTCTGGGTTTCATAAGACAAACAGTCACGGTTCACTCTGCCGGCGCACGGACCACAACAGTGGCGTGGGCAGCAGCTTCACTTCTCGCTGCTTCCTCTCTGCCGCCGTTGGGCAACACTAAAGCCACACAATGAGATCACTTTCCTGCTTTCTCAAGAAAACAACTCATCAAGATTCTAGGACCCGCTCAGGAGCTGCAATGACCACAAGGCCCATCATCCGGCGCAGCCCGTGCACCCCCCCAACCCCACATGTGCCGTCCTGCGTCTGAGGTGCGAGGGGCCGCCTCACGCAGCTGCAAACACCTGGCGAGGCAGAGGGACAGGTGTGCACTCACAGAGCCCCGTGGGCGCTGCAGACCCACAAGCTCACCAGAACCCCAGGCTAGGTGGCGCTTCCTGGGTCCCTCACCTTCCGGCTAAGCCTGCGGTGCCTATGGGGACGGGGAGGAAGGGCTCATCGTGGGCTGGTGCCAGCAGCCCCTCCCCACCCGCTTCCCTTGCTCGCCAAGGCGGGGGGACCTTCTGCTCCCTGACCTGGGCCCGTGTGGCCCGAGCTGGACGTCCAGCACTCTGGGTGGTGGTGGCTGTGGCCTTACTGCAGGCCCACTGGCACGTGGGTCCCTGGGCGACAAGGTAGGTGAGGGGTGGTGAGCACACAGGGGCCACTGTGCTCTTCTCTCTGCCTCTGGACGTGGCATGAACACGCCAGTCAGGTTGTTTCCTAACTAAACTGAATGCAGGTTCTTCCCGGCCAGGGATCCTGCCTGCCCCGCCTACCACCACCCACACATGGGGCCAGGGCAGTTGGTCCTTCTGCCTCCTGGCCCTTTAGCCCATGGGGTGTCAAGGCGGCCGGGGGCGTCGTACCTTGACCATCTCCTGCAGAATGGCCAGTGCCTGCTCCTTGTCCTCCAGCAGCTGTCCCCCAGGGTCCAGGCACTCCCGGGGCCTGCCGGCCGGGTCCCAACTGGAAGGCAGACCCCTGGCTAAGCCTCAGCTGGCTCAGAATGGCGAGGACAGGATGTAGGGACATGGTGGAGGGTTGGAGAGACAGGGACCCACCCTCTGCAGGCACAGTAGCCCATCTTCTCCCGAGCGCTCTCATTCTGAGTGGTCTTCATGCTGGAGGGAGGTGGGGGGCTTGGCAGGCCTACATGACAAATGGGACCCCTGAGCTCAGGGCCTCTCCTCAGAGAAGCCCTCCCAGCAGCAGTACCACAGGTGGGGCGGGGGCTTGGCCCACAGGGCTGCAGGAGACACAGGTGTCTTGATACCCCTAATATCGTGTCCCCTCAGTGCAGCCCCTGCCTCTGCCTGGCTCCCTGGTCTAGGGTGTCACTTGAGCAGTGGCCCTGCATGGCTCAGGGGCTCCCACCCACCTGCTGTCTGGGTGCCTCTGCAGCTCTGTACTCTGAGGCCAGCAAGGCCCTCCAGGCCCTGTGTGCACCTGAGCACACCTGCCCTCCCCAACAGGTGCGTGAACTGGGAGACCCTGCAGGAGGCCCAGGGGGGTTGGACACTACCGGCGTGTGCAGGGGTGGTGAGCTCTGCCCAAGGCTGGGCGTCATCGATGCCAGAGAGTCCTGACCCTGCAGACTATAAAAGTTGTGAAGTAAGATACCAAGTAGGAGAGACACACGTCCTCACCGCCAACCCCTCTGCTGTGGTCCCCAGGCCCAGACTCTCCAGCAGTGGGTGGGGCACAGCCCAGGCTGTCTTGGCCTCAGAGGAGCTATTCTGATGTTTTCTCTGCCCTGAGGCTGGAGGGTCAGGCTGGGAAAGGCCTGGAGGGTCTGGGGAGGCTGCCAGCAGCACCGCCACACACGAGCTGAGCAGGCTGTGGCCTCACATGTGCATTGAGCTGCAGTCTGGACTACAGGGCCCAGGAAGCAGGGACATCACCACCATTTATTTCTTGGCTTTATTCTCTCGTAGATGGATTACTCGGCCATGCAAATGTGAAGACACAGCAGGTGTGCAGGGTGCCCACGTTTGCACCAACACGTACCGCTACACCGGGCAGGTCCGTGTGGGTAACGCCACCCTCGACCTTTTCCCGCAGAGCACACAAGATGGGCTCCACGGCCCCAGGCGTGCTGGCCACCACCTTGTGGATGTCTGTCTCTGAGACACAGAAGCTCAGCTTGTGAAAGACTTTCCTGCAGAGGAAGCAGGTGCACACACCTCAGAGCAGCGCACCCCTGGGGCCAGGCGCAGGTGCCCGGCTTTCCTCAGAGGGGAGAGGCTGGGACTGGGCCCCTTCTTGTTCCTGCATCCCCAGAGATCTAGCAGCCATCTCATTCCCAGCCCTGGGTCAGTGTCCCATGAGGGATCCCCAAACACTTGGTGCATCAGGCCAGGCAGGTCCCCAAGGCCAAGTCTCAGGGACGCTCCACCCTCCTCCTGCCTCGCAGGTGCCCTTTGCTCCTCCAGTCCCGTTGGCCACCTCCAAAGAACCTGAAATCTGACCTCTTGCCAGCGCCAGGGCCAACACCTGCCTGCAGACAGGCCTCTCACTCACGCCTGGGTTAGGGCAGCAGTCTCGCCCTCGCCGTAGCCCTCTGAGACACAAGTCCTAGCAGCAGCTGCCCAGGCCTCAACACCTGCAGGGCCCACACCCCACCTGGCTGGAAGCCCCACCCTCGTCCTCCACTTGACCTCAGGCCCCTGGGCTGCCCCAACTCCCCCCCCCCCCGACTGTCCCCTAAGCACCCCCACAAGGACTCTGCCCTCCCTACTGCAGCCCCCCGGCACCCCTAGTTGGGCCCCTGCTCGCTGCCACCTCCTCAGGGGCCCTCCCTGGCTCCCCCACCTCCGATCTCAGTCGGCTGGATCCTGGCACGTTGATCCCCACGTCCCTCCTCACCTGATTACATGCCACTACTGCTCTACAACCCTGAGACTGCTGCAGGAAGGCAAGGACCCGTCCCCTGCCGTGTCTGCTGTGCCAAGGAGCGAATGAGGGACGGGCTCCAGGGGGCAGGGCTGATGCCGACAGGAGAACCCCCCAGAGGATTTCAGGTGGACAAGACACAGGCACTGAACAGGGTGTCAAGGAAACCCACAGCTGGGAAACTTGTCCCAGAGATGCTGTGGGAGAGGCTCCGGGCCAGTCTCGCAGGGAGGGGCCTGCAGAGAGCGAGGAGTGCAGGCGGTTCCCCCCAGGAAGGGCAGGAGACCGGAGCCCCGGGGCTGGGCTGCCTGCCCCCCGCTGCAGCCCTTGCCTGTTGAGAATGTGCCAGTTGCTGAGCTTCTGATCCGTGTTGCAGGTGGGGGTGTAGTTGTGCAGGTCGACGAGCCGGGGGTGGAAGTGCTTCACAATCTCGGCCAGCATCACTGTGTGGGGTGGGGCGCAAGCTGAGCCTGGCCTCCCTTGTTTCCTTGCATCGCCCCCGTCCCCCACGGCTCTTGGGTTGGATGAGAACAGAAAAAGGAGGCAGGAGAGGACCACGCTTGATCCCAGGGATGCTGGGCCCCTGCACAAGGAGGCCGGGAGGGCCCTGAGAGGGGCCAACAGGGCCGGAGCTGCCCGCGGGTGTGCGTGCCCAGGCGAGGGGGCTGTGGGAGGAGCAGCTGCAGGGAACCGAGTCGGCCCACCCTCCTGCGCCGGGGTGCGGGGGCCGTGCGGGGCGGGCTCCCCCACTCGCTCCGCACCGCCCATCCTCCGCCTCCGCCCTCACGGCCCGCTCTTCTCCCGCCGCAGCCCTGGGCTCCTGCCGCGGGGTCCCCGGCACCCTAACCCTAACCTCCCTCCCGCACCGCTCTCCGCCGCGGGGCCCCTCGCAGCAGGGACGGCGGCCCCTCATGGGCCGCCTCGCTGGACCGAGAGCGCAGGCCCGGCCGCCCCCGCCCGCCCCCGCGACCCCCGCGGACGCGCCCCCACCGCCGTCGCTGAAGTCCCGGGCCAGACGGCGCTTGGGGCGGCTGAGCGGGAGCCCGTCCAGCCAGGCGTAGAGGCCGCGGAGGGCGGCGGGGCTCGGCCCGGTAGCGCCCAGCATGGCGGCAGGTTCAGGGGCCGTTGCCGGGCGACGCGGCCGGAAGGGGCGGGGCGAGGGCTGGTTGAGTGACCGTTGCCGGGCGACGCGGCCGGAAGGGGCGGGGCGCGGGCCTTTCGGCCCGTCGCTACCGTGTAGCCTCAGGTGCGGGTTCCGGGTCTGAGCAAACCTGCTCCCAGTCGGAGGAGCGGGGCTGTTTCACCAAGGTGGAGGGTTTATCACTAAAATGCGGGGAGGAAGGTAGACAGTTCGACCCGGTCTGTTCACAGTAGACACTGGAACAAGCGCGGGACCCTCAAGTCTCGCACACTGAGCTCCACGTGGCTTAGCGGGCACCTTCCCGCCCAGCTAGTAAGACGCGTTTAGAACCTGGTCAATAATTTATTGGTAAAGCAGAAATTTTTCATTATTAAGGCATGAAAGTTTTCAGCCCTGATGAACGTGTACCTGAGGCTTCAAGAGAACCAGATAAGACAGCTGAGCCCCACGGCCCTTTAGGTAAGTGACTTCCAGGCGGAAGCGCAGGAGTCCTGGTGCGCACGCGCGCGCACACACCCACACCCACACCCACACCCTGGGTGGGCCTTTTCCTTCTTAAATCTCATGGGAAACAGGCTCCAAAAACTAAGGGACTTGGAGTCTGGGTGTAAGTGCAGTCCACTCGCTGACACCCTCTCCAGAGGAAACCTGATCTCAGGCAGGCGCCCCGCCTGGGAGGTGTCTTCCTGGCCATGCACCACATTAATGCACACCTGGAACTGGGAGGTGCCCGGGGTAGCTCAGCAGGCTTGAAAGCAGGTGCACAGAAAGCTTGGAGGGCTGCGTTCCTTGTCTCCTGAACACGTTGCGGTCCCCAGCCTGGCGACTGTAGACATGTAGGGGTTGCGCGTGGCCAACCTGATGCGTTCCTGAGGTCAGAACAGCGGCTAGGAGTCCAACCCCGCAGTCTTGAGCGGAGAGGCTCTGGCCGTGGCCCTGGGATGTGGAAGAGTGTGGCTCTTCCCTTGTGACTTCTCCAAAGTTCCAGATGGGTGCTCAGATGCCCCCCCGAACCATGGTGCTCTGGGAGCTCTGGCCCCATCACTTCCTCTGGACAGGGAGCTTCAGGGCAACCTTTGGGCCAGCAGCCCCCTTGGAGGAGGAAAAGAGAATTGATATTAAAAACTACCTACCATAAAAGACATATAAAGGGTACAACTGAATCTTATTTCCTTGAATATTTCTTAAAATGTAGATTCTTAGTTCACTCAACAATGCGATGGTGTGGCCCACACCGTGGTAGCCGTGCTAGCCACACTGTTGATAGCTCACTGTGTGTAAAGGGCAGACTTTCTTACTTGCACCAGCGGGGGAAAGAAAGGTAAAACGACAGTGGCAGCAGGACTTGCTGAAAAGTCCTCTGACAGATGATTATAAAGCAGATGCTAAATAAACCTATAACCGATGTTTCCTATTTCTTTGAAATAACCACTAAGGTTTATCAACTGGTAATTTGAAGACAGCTCAGCTCTCTCTGCTTTCCTGGAACGGTGGATACTGCCCTGTGTGTGCTCGGGGGTGGGCCTCACCTGAGTCAAACCAGACTTGGCTCCTCCGGCCCCAGGCTTGACTGGTGGCATCGGGGGTGCGGAGGTCGGCTTGATGATCTGGGAGAGAAATAGATACAGCTAACAGGACACCCCTATGTGGTCCAGGCCCTTGCCCTGGGCCCCGTTGTCTCCAAGCCTCAAGGGCCTGCAGCCTCTGCCTTTGCTGAGCTCTCTATGGAAAAACCCTGGTGCCTGGCCGGCCTGCCACCCACCCCCCACATTACCATTTAAAAGCTCTTAAATTGCCAGAATGTGGGTCTTAGGAAGTTCAAAAGCCAAGAATTAACTACTAAAATGTGTATTTCTTTTCATCTCTCCCAGGGCCCAGGCCAGCCTTGGGATGGGGGAGGATGGACTGGCAGAGCTGCGGAGGTCACTCCTGGCTGCAGGACATGTCGGGCCTGGGTGGGCCGAGCAATGGTACTGCCCAGTAACTCCTGGAGGGTCCTACTGAGCAGCCCGGGGAGCCCTGCTGTGGGACCATCTCCCTGCACAGGAGCCGCCTTTCACTGCGGTCTTGGCCCTGCCTCCCTCTATGGGGCTTCTACCACCATGCCAGAAATCTCTCTGCCCACCTGCACCCCACCATGTTGCCTGTAAAGACCCCTTCAAGGACTAATTTTGCAACAGTTATGAAAGCCTAATATTAGTTCAACATAAAAATTTAAAAAGGAAAGAGAGAAATAGAATATCACTATTACAAAAACACTATGGTAACAATAGCTGCAGGCAAAATTCAGGAACAGATGCCAAAACTAGTGGGTCAAAGTTCGAGGAGAGGCCAGGTGAGGTGGCTCACGCCTGTAATCCTAGCACTCTGGAAGGCCAAGGCGGGCGGATCGTTTGGGCTCAGGAGTTCAAGACCAGCCTGAGCAAGAGCGAGAGCCCGTCTCTACTAAAAATAGAAAGAAATTAGCTGGACAACTAAAAATATATGGAAAAAATTAGCCAGGCATGGTGGCACATGCCTGTAGTCCCAGCTACTCAGGCGGCTGAGGCAGAAGGATTGCTTGAGCCCAGGAGTTTGAGGTTGCTGTGAGCTAGCTTGATGCCACGGCACTCTAGCCCAGGCAACAGAGCAAGACTCTGTCTCAAAAAAAAAAAAAAAAGTTCAAGGAGAAATAGGATTCAAACAGTGTCCAGGTGCCCCGGGAAGTGTTCACTAGCTACAGAAGGAAGAGAGGAACTGCAGGGAGAAACGACAGCCAGTGCCCCGGCAAGCAAGGTGTCAGCACAGCCAGTGACGACAAGACACCCTGGCGCCCCAGCCGCGTGCCGTGCCCTGGGAAGGATGCTGCAAGTGCTATTCCCGCCAAAAGTGCATGGCCTCTGTCCATGCATGAAAAGAACCCGACAAACCCAAACTGAGGGATACCCACAAAACGGCCCGATGCTGCCCAGGTGCAGGCTGAGGACAGGTGGAAGGGGGGACCCTGGGAGAAGCAGCAGGAGGGCTTGGTCTGCAGCCTTCTCACTGCGGCGTCTCCCGACCACAGCCTCACAGTGGACATGCGTTGCCTGGGAGCACTGGGGGGAGGGGCACCGGACTCTGGCTATTTTTGCAACTTTTCTGTAAGTCTAAAATCTGTCCAAAATTAAAAGTGAAAAGAAAAAACAAGCGTGTGGGCCGTCTCGGCTGGTCTTCCTTGCACAGCCCGGTCCTGGGAACAAACCCTTGAACCTCTGTTGAGGGAAGGGGGTGCTCCTCTGCAGGCCCCCTCGAAGCCGCACTTGGGGAGTCTTCCCAAGGGACGGGGGCCTCCCAAGGAGGATGCCCCCCCGACACCAGGGAGAAAGCCTGGCCCTTCCCGGGCCCAGTATGCGGAGCGGGCAGTCGGCCTCCACCCACCCGAGTGGCCCCCAGGCCCCGCACAGGCCAGCCAGGGAACAGGGAGCCCAAGCTGGGGACAGGGCCCAGCGCTGTGAGAAGGCTGAGGATGGCACTGTGGGAATTAAGCCTCCACTTGCCAAGGCCCCAGTGAGTCACATCTGAGACCCTTTCACGCCCCCAAAGTCCCCACGCCCAGGGGAAACGCCACAGTGGGCTGTCCAGTCCTCTCACCTGCTTGGGCTTGAGCTCTGGGAGGGGCTTGGTGGGCGGAGCAGGTCTGAGCTGCAGGAGGAGGAGGAGTCAGGACCCCAGGAACCAGCCCCCAGGCACTGAAGGGCTGGGACTGTGCCCAGTGAGGCCTCCTGAGTCTGTGCTTCAGTTCAACATCCTTGAGGGCTGGGCTAACCAGCTCTCTGTGCAGCAGCTGCTACCCTGGGGTCCCTGGCCCTTCCTGCAATGCCCTCCGCAGACATGGGACCTCCCAGCGAGGCCTGGACAACCCCCACCTGCTCACCTGCCCTGGCGCCTGCCGGGTGTAGACAGGAACTGAGAGAGGTGGGCTGGACACAGCTGCCGGAGGCTGCAGGGGACAGGGCCGTGAGCCTGGACTGGGGGCAGCCTCGGAGCTGAGCCCCTCCTTTCCCCAGGCACCCCCACCCCCAGCCCCCCACTCCAGGGCCAGAGGTTCCTGCACTGCATAGAGGAGGGGGAATGAAGCCCTCTCGGTGTGCTTGGGGGTCTGTCCCGGCCCCCAGCCCCTGCCCCATCTTTTCCCTTGGCCAAGTGGGTGCGCAACCCAGCGCTGGGGAGCGGAGGGTGCCTGCAGCTCAAAACTGTCCTCAGACGGACCCCGTTGAGGCCAAGAACGACCTTTGCTGGCCTCAAAGCCACAAGTTCAAGTTCAAACTCCAACTCCATCATCATTTGTGTGGGTCCTTGGATAGCCCATCTTAAAGCCTCAGTTTCCCTCCCAGCAGGGTGATCACAGCAGCTGCTCTCAGCCCCAGGGCCGCCGCATGGCCACCTGGGAAGGTCCCCTCCTGCCTTTCGTACGACCCTGCCTGGGATGTGCTTACAGCAGGGGGCAGCCTCTTCGGGGTCACTGAGGACACCTGGGTTCTGGGGGGCTGGCTGGGCTGGGTGGTGACCAGCACTGAGGGGCCCTGTGTGGGGGCAGGGGCCCCACCCTTGGCGGGCTCGCTGCCAGCACCCTGGCGGAACAGGGGGTTGAAGAGCCCCGCAGTGGTCTTGGGCGCCACGTTCCTGGGGAGGAAGCACAGAATGAGTTGGTGCAGTTGGGGTGTCCTGGCCACAGGGTTCCCAGTGCTGCACCCTGAGTCTGGCCGGGGTCCCCTAGTGCTAGTGGGGCTGGCGGCAGGCTGCAAGGTGTGCGGTCACAGCCAGGGAGAGGAGCAGGCCCAGGAGACGGGAGCGGGTCCCTGTGTCAGAGGGGCCAGGGTCAGAGACAGCCCGTGTCCCCGGGGCTCAGGCAGCGGGTGGGAGGCCTCTGGGCCCATTTGTCTGGCTGTGGCCAGCCTTGGCCGAGGTCCCCACAGACCAGGGCTCAGGGCATGGCAGGGCCCAGTGGGTGCGCAGGGGGCTGGCCGGGAATGCCTCTCTGGATTTGCCGCACTCCCAGCCTGCCTCCAAAACTGGCACTTGTTCTGGCCTCAGCGAGAGGCAGAGGCCTAGAGCAGCACCACGGCCGCGTGGAGCCCGGGACCCTGCCCTCGCTCAGCCCGGGCGTGCCTGGCTTGGGGTCTGGGGGATGTCAGCAGGCGGCCATCCACTGGGTGCCCAAGTACCCCACCACGGGCCTGCTCTGTGAAGTGCCGGTGTTTCTTCCTCAAATAGGGGCGGAGGCCATTTCCCAACAGCCGACCAGGGGAAGTACCCACCACACACGCTGACGTGTTGTAACCCTGCGTGTCCTCACCTCTGGGCACGGGTCCAGGCCTTGCGGTGGACTATGACGCCTGCCAGGATGATTGCTATGGCCGCCAAGAGCCCCAGAGCCACCAACACACCGACAGGGAGGCTCCCAGACCCTGCGGGACAAGTGGCCACGTCAGCCAGGGCAGGACCACGACCTGAGGCCACGGAGGCAGGGAGGGCACAAGAGGGGCGACCTGGGCCCCCAGGGGCTCCTGCAGCTACGCCGGCCCCACAGCCCACTCCTGGCCAGCGACCTGCAGACCCCTTGGTGGGGGACCTGGTGCTGACCCAGCTCTCTCGGCTCTCCAGGGACAGATCAGAGGGTGTGGGCGTGAGTGGCCCCAGGGCCTGAAGTACCACAGGCCAGACTTGGCCCTTGAGGCCTGGTGCTGTGGACGGTGGCTCACCGGTGGCCACTGCGGAGAAGATGCTGTGGGGTGGTGGCCCTGGGTCCCCAGGCCACCAGAGGAGGGGATGCAGGACTTGGGTGGGGACATCACCCCTCGTGGTCCCAGCACACAGCTCTGCCTGGGCTCCACTTGCACAGTCTGCTTCGGACCCCAGCCCCAGCTTGGGGCCCTGTGAGCCTGGGCTGTGTGGGTGGGGCAGGCCGTGGGTGGTCCGGGCCCTACCTGCCTGCATGTCGGTCAGCAGCTTTGTGCAGTGGGGTGGGGCCCAGCCCGCGTGGCAGTGACACTCCTTCTTGTGGTTGCACACCTGGAGGGACACCAGGTTCAAGGCCGGGGATCCTGGGGGCCCCTGCACCAGCCCCACCCCGCTAAGGGCCCCCCATGTGCCGACCATGAGGCCTTGCTGGTGGCCTCTCCCCACTGCCCAGACACTGTACAGGTGCTGTCCACTGGGCTCGCCTGGGCCTGCCCTCTGTCCCAAGATGGGCTCTGCCAAGACCCCAACCGTGGAAACCCTGGGCTTGTCCAAGCCTTGGGCTCCCGCGTCCAGATCGGCCACTGCCGACCATTCTGTGAGACGAGCAGCAGCCACAGCCTCACTCTTGGGGCAGTGGGCGGAGGCTGCCCTGTGAGGCCACACATACCCCGTGGCCGTGGCATTGGGCCGAGCAGTTCCTGGATCTGTACACGTGGAGGTCCTGGCAGCGTCCTTCCCAGCAAACCTGGAGGGCAGGAGGGGGTCTCAGGCGGCCAGCGGGACTCCTGCCCTCCCCCACCCCTCTGCGGGGACCAGCACTGGGCTGGTCGCCCCCCCACAGGCCCCACGGGCGTGGCAGGCAGGGACGTTCCCAGTCTGAGGACGCACTTCCCACCTCCCCCGTCCACCTCCTCAGTTCCTACCAGAGCCTCACGGGGAGGACCCCGGGCTTGGAAAGGCAACCGTGGAGGGGCCGTGTGGGACATGCCAGGCAGCGCAGCCCCTCTGGGCGCTGTGCGCCCTGCACTCACCTTCTCCTGGCCACACTGGGTGCCCTCGGGCACCGGCTCGTAGGCATCACCGTTGATGGTGGCGAGAGCTCGGCACACGGCCGAGGAGGTGGTGAAGGCGCAGGTGCTTCGCTCTAGGCGCTGCCACCCCCCGTCGCAGAACAGGACGCCACACTTGACCCTGTGGATGGGGCAGGCCAGGGACCAGCTGGCAGTGACTGCCCTCCATCCCACGAGGACAGTATGCTTGAGCCTGGGTCCTTCAGGTCTGGGTCAGACCACCGAGTGCCACCTACCTCCGCAGAGGCCGACTCCCATGTGGGGAGGACGCCCTCAGGCAGACCCCACCTCTGAGGATGTTCCAGGCCCTGAGCCCAGGGGAGTCCGGCCACGGACACTCACCTGTCTGTGCTAAGGGGGACTCTGACCCTGCAGCCTGCTGAGATGCTGTAGGAGAAGCAGGTCTCGGCGGAAGCCCGTGCACCTGCCGGCCAGGAGCGGGTGAGCCTGTGGCAGGGCCTGCAGCCTCCCTGCCAGGCCAGGGCTGGGCTGTGCTTGACTTACCTGGCCCACATAAGTCCCGGCACCGCCCAGCCAGCGTGGGGCAGCTGCCATTGTAGCAGTAGCCCCCATGGCAGGGTGTGCCGTTCTCACGGAAGGCGTCTTCCGGGCACTCGGGCCGTCTGCCATCGCAGAACTCCTCCAGGTCACACTCATCCTTCTGGGGGCGGCACGGCTCAGCGGCCGGCTTCACCTGGCCCAGCAGAGAGCAGCTCATGGTGGGGACAGGCCCATCACGCTGCCTGTCATGGGCACCTCTGGGGCCCCTTCCCACCCACCAGCCTTGAGCTCCCCTGGGGGTCCGGGGTGGGGGCTGTGCTCACCCTGCACTCGTGACAGCAGGAGCCCTGGGCACACTCGGCTCCCGCGGCCAGCTGGCAGGTGGTGGCGTTGCAGCAGCGGTTCTGACAGTCCTGGGGCAATAGCCAAGGCCTGGGCAGGCTGCACTTGGGACAAGCCGCCTCCCTCGACCACCCGTGGGGCCTTCTGGCGCCAGTGGGGCCCTGAGTGCCACGTGTGGCCGGGGGTGCCTGCCCTGACCTGATGGAACAGAGGCTGGGCACTGCACGCGGGATCAGGTGCCACAGGCACAGCGGGGGTGGGGCGTCTGGCGCACCTCTGGGGGGCCGCAGTCACACTGTTCTCCGTGCTCCACAAACCGGTTGCCACACACGGGGCCGCCCACCAGCCGGCTGAGGTCAGGGGCATTGGCCACGCAGCCCGTCCATGGCTTCTCCACAAACGTCTCCAGGTCGGCCCGGCTGCAGTGGCTGAACGTCCTGGGGAAGGAGGAGCTGAGGGACAGGCGACCGTCAGGCGCCTGGGCCAGCGCCGGCCCTCCCCTCACCTGAACTCACGACTCACCCAATGCTGGCCGCCATGATGCAGCCGCCACCCGCCCGTGGCACAGGGCAGTGGCAGCCCGGGACGTTCTCGTCGTGGTCCATGCCCAGGTTGTGGCCCATCTCGTGGGCTATGGTGGAGGCCACGCCCAGGGGGTTCTGGCTGTGGTCCTGTGGGGAGGGGCTGCGCTCGCTGGCTGCCTTGCGGCTGCCCACCCACACCTACCACCCTCACCCTCAGCAGGGCCAAGGGCTTGGCGAAGCTTCCTGCCAACATCACTTTTTTTTTTTTTTTTTTTTTTTTGAGACAGAGTCTCACTCTCTTGCCTGGGGCGAGTGCCGTGGCGTCAGCCTAGCTCACAGCAACCTCAAACTCCTGGGCTCAAGCGATCCTACTGTCTCAGCCTCCCGAGCAACATCACTTCTTAAAGCAGGCGTTGAGCCGGTGCCCAGAGGGACTGCTCAGGCATGTTCTGGGGACCTGGGTCGAGGCTTCCCCTACCTGGTTCACAGCCCCCGAGTCTCGGGAGCACATGGCAGACACCTTAGCTAGGCCCACGGTGGTCCCGGTGAAGTCGATGCCCCTAGAAGCAAGAGCAACGTGGCAGCGTGGGACACGCTCCCTCCTGGCCCCACCCACCCTGCTCCACGCCGTGGCCCCTCACGTGATAAGCTGCACATTGTCGTGCGGGTGCCGCCCCACCAGGTCCCGCGCTCGCCAGGTGAGGAAGTTCTCCAGCGTGATGTTGGCGTGGGGGCTGACGAGGAACTTGTCTCCATGGTTCCAGACCTCCAGGCCCACCAGGGCCACGCGGAAGTTGAGTTCCTGATACAGCTGCGGAGGTGGTGCGGAGGGCGCAGGGGTGGGGCTGGTGCTGGAGGCCACACCTGTCCCTCTTTGAGGCGGGGGCCCGGCCACCCCCCTTGTGTCGCCCCTGCGGCCACCCCCTGCTCTCAGAGTCTCCGTGGGCCGGGCGCCGCCCTCTCGGATGCCCCTGCAGGGGCCTCGCTCTCGTCCACGGCCTACCTTGTCCACGTGGTTCACCACCTCCAGCACCCGTCTGCGCACAGCATCTCTGCTCCCCAACCGCTGGAACTGGGGACGGGAGACCCTCAGGCCAGAGCCCAGCACACCCCGCCCTGCCCTGCCCCGCCCTGCAGGCACCCACCTCTGCGCTATCTGTGACCACGTACAGCTCCACGAAGCGGGGCTCTCGGGATAGTGGCCCATCCTGGGGAGCAGTGACAAGAAGCCCGTCAGCCTGCCCAGCCCCGTGGCCCCGGGGCCCCAACCACCCCTCAGGACCTGCTCAGTTAGGCAGGAGCCGCTGCACAGCCACTGGGCTCAGCCCGGCCCCCGGCTGCAGTGAGTCGCGCCCCAGCTCCAGGAGCGCACGACTGCACAGGGCTGGGGGCGCGCACAGGCCCAGCACGTGGACAGCGTGGGGTTGGCCAGACGTGGGGCGAATCTGCTCACCCGGGGCCGAGGCCTGAGGGCCGCAGAGACACGGGGCCCCAGGAGGTCATCCAGGCTGGCGTCACTGACCCCACAGGTCCCAGCCTTCTGCTGCAGGTGCTGGGCCTGGTACAGGGCGTGCCGCCCTGTCTCCCCAGCCCCATCCAAGGGCTCGATCAGGTGGACGGCTGAGCCTGCCCGGAAGAAGCCCCTGAGGGGACAGCGGGCTCCAGGTCAGCCCATCCCCTGCCCATCTGGAGGGGAGACACCCAGAAGGAGGCTCCTGTCTGGCGCCTGCAGCTCCCTCTCGCCCTGGGACCAGCACCCCCCACCCCACCGCAGGAAATGCCTCTGCGCAGCCCCAGGCTCCAGGAGAGAAGAGGCCAGGTTTGCCTCTGCCCTCTGGCCTCCCTCAGCCTCCACCTGCCGCTCTGCAGGGCGGGAAACGTGGGCCCCAGGTGTGGCTGCAGCGCATACCTGAGGCCCGCACAGGTGCTGAGGCTGGCAGCCGAGCGCGGGTGCCCCTCCACGTGGCCCTGGTAGAAGCAGTGGTCCTGCGGGAAGAGCGTGAGAGGGGGGTCCCCGGCCCCACCCTCCCCACCCCCTGGCCCTGGGGGACCTGCTGGCCGTACCTGCATGGGCAGCTGCTCTGTCACCTCAGAGCCGTTGCTGGCCGTGTAGGTCTCCGTGCAGCTGGAGCCCAGAAGTTCCCTGGAAAAGAACCATCAGCGCTGTCAGCCCCTCTGGCCACAAGGGTTGGTGCCTCCGCAGGGGGACCCGGGAAGTGGGAGCCAGTGCTGCCAGGCTCTGCAGGGCAGGATGACGGCAGGCGCAAGCTCCTGGCTCACCTGTTCTTCCGCAGGTGCAGGGTGAAGCTGTGCCCCCGGGCCCCCAGCACATAACTCACGCTCTCCGGGTACAGGCCCTGAGCCAGGAGGGAAGGGTGCAGGGTGAGGGCCCCCCGCATCAGGCCACGCCTGCCTCAATTCGGAGGCAGAGCTGGAGGGCAGGGGCAGCAGTGCCCATCTTCTGGGGGGGGCCTGGAAGCACACTGGGCTCCTCAGCCCTCCAGGCCTCAGTTTCCCTATCTGTTCATACGAGGGTAACAGTGATGAGGCCCCTTCCCCCAGGAAGTGGGGGCAGGGGTGGACACAGCCCCAGCCAGGCAGCCACTGAAGCCAGGACAGCAGAGACCCAGCAGGACCTAGCACCAGCCGCCCTGCCCCCAGGCCCCGCCCCCAGCAGGCTACCGCGACCTGGCCCCAATGCACCAGAACTCCAGGCTGCTGGCCCCTCTGGACAGTGTGCACCGTGCCCACCGGTGAGATGCCAGCCCAGGGCAGGAGGTGGGTCTGGGGGTTGCGGGGGAAGCGGTCCCTGGACACCCAGGAAAGGACGGGCCCCCCTTTCTGGACACACGCACACGTGTGTATGCAGCACACACACGTGCACTCCCGCCCTGAGACATTCTCAGGCCCCCGCCCCGGGGAATCCCGGCAGACCCACACGCCCAGGAAGGTGTGTCAACCTGCGGTGAGCTGTTCCCCACTCAAAGAGGAACTGGCTTCCCAGCCCCTGCCGACTGAAGCTGGGGAGTGGCCTGGGGCCTGCGCCAGCTACCCCTGTCCCTTTCCTGGGGCCCAGGGTCTTGGAAGGGACACAGACGGCAAGCCCCCAGAGCCCTCCTGCCAGCAGGGTGAGGCGGGCAGAAGGGTGGGAGGGAGGAGGTGCCACCAGTGGCACCTGAAGCAGAGACAGGCCCAAGGTGGCTGCGAGCCTCTCGGGTCTGCTCTCCAGCCCAGGGCTGTGCAGGGCAACACCCACTGCCCCTCACCCAGACCCCCACAGCTGCCTGGGAGGCAGAAATGGGGAGCTAAAGTCCCTGTCACAGAAACAGGCTCTGAGTGGTCAGCCAGGGACCCCCAGGCCAGTTCAGACTTACCGTGTGGGAGGGCAGGGCTCGGCGGGCTCGGGGTCCTGGCAGGCGCCGGGGAAGCACCACCTCAAACTGCTCCACAGCAGGCAAGGCGCAGCTCAGGGCCAAGCCTGCGGGGAGGGGGCTGCACTCACACAGGGGCTTCTGCCCGGGGAGGCTCGGGCTGGGCTCTGCCCTCCTCTGAAGGAACGGCTGCCAGAAAGTCAGGAACTAGCAAGTCCCCAGTCTGGCCCCCACAGCCCACCTGAGGGTTCCGTGCCCAAAGGCCACTGGACGCAGCGCCGGCTGGCCGGGTGGAGCTTGGCCTGGCAGCCCCCACACAGGGTCCTGGCACCCAGCCCGCACCAGCCTTTCCAGGGGCCCCCAAGGCTGCTCGCAGACCCCCCCAGGAGGACGCACAGTGGCCTGGGGCAGGGGTGCCCTGCACAGCGTGTAGAGCTGACCTTTCTAGCTCATCTAATCACATGATTGCAGCTAACCCGGGACCAGGGGGCTCCCCCAGGCCGTCTGCTCCAAGGCCTGGAAACTCCCTGGTCTCCAACATCACAGGGCAGGTCCAGAGTTTCAGAGACCACCTACCCCGAAGCACTCACGGACGTGTCTCCTCTGCCATTACCTCGCTGACCGCCAGAGAGAGCTGCAAGCACCCACAGCCTCCAGCTTCCCAGCCCAGGAAGCTCCCAGCAGCAAGTGGGGTCCAGGGCCAGCAGCCCACCCGGCCCTCAACCAGGCAGGAGATGGGTGCCGCGTGGCCGGGCCAGCCCTCATGCCCACCCTTGCCTCTAGACCGTTGCCCCCATCCCCCCTTCCCAGTCTGGCTGGAGGTACCCACGGGGTGGGCCATGCCCCTGTGGCCCCACCGGCGGATCCCGGAGCCCAGGATGCAGGCAGAGCAGCCCTGTGGCCCTTGGCACCCAACAAGCTCAGAGGAGCCCAGTTCACCCTTGAAGATTCCCTCTGGTCGCCTGCCCTTGGCCTCCCCCAGTGATCACCTGTGCGCCCCCCACTGCCTCCCCCAAGGAACAACCCAGAGCAGGGCTAGGGCGGAGGGAGCAGGGAGGCCAGGCGACCAGCCCTTCCTGCTCCAAGAGCCACCCCGCACCTCACTTAGGTCAGCGGCTCCCTGGAACCCCCGCCGGAACCGCGCAGCCCAGGCCACTCACCCTGCAGCCAGAGCGCACCGAGCAGCCAGAGCCCCGGGCCGCGCATGGTCAGGTGACAGCAGAGCACAGGGCAGGGAGTGCGGAGCGCTGGGCACGGGACACTGTCTGGTCCCTGCCGCTCCCACCGGCAGTTCCTCCCCAAAGCAAATGGGCTCCGCCCCGTCCCATCCCGCCCCTTCTGTGCGTCCCGGGCCACGAGCGCAGCCTGCTCAGCCGCGTCCCCTCCCGCCTGCCTCCTCGGTCTCCCTGCGTCTCCTCTGGTCCCCTGTGGACTCTGGGCAGTCTCCCCGCATCCAGCACGGGGCAAAAGCTTCATCAATGTGGACAGAGTTAACAGGCAGGGGGAGGGAACAAGCCAGCCGGGACGGCTCCTTACAACTCTGCACTCGCCTTGTAAAGGTAAGGAAACTGAGGCGCAGCTGTCCCAGTCCCAGCCAGAGCTCTGGAGGGGCAGCCCAGGTCCGGCGGGAAGAAAACACCCACCAGGACTTGGGGAGACTGACTTGTGGACGTCTGGCGGGTGTCGGGGGGTGGGGCCCCTCTGCCTTCCCGGGGAACAGGAAACTCCATGCAGGGACAAAAGTGGCTTCCAGGGCACAGGGCAGCTGAGGGAGGGACTCTGCCAGGCTCCCGCCTCGCTGTGCAGGGGCGAGACACGGCCACACCGGGGGATTCCAGCCCAGGTGGCCGGGCTGTGGAGGCCGTCCCCAGCCTGCTCTGGGGTCCTGATGGCCCCTCCCCAGAGAGCCAACCCTCGGCCCTGCCCTGCAGCATGTGGCTGTCCCAGCACCGGACCCTGTCACCCAGAACCCAGGGCTTGTGGGAGAAGCCTCCTTCCTGCTGCGGGGAGGGGACAGGTGGCAGTGTCCCTCCCTCTGGCGGCTCTGCCTGGGGCCCTGAGCGGTGGAGGTCAGGCCAGTCGGACAGAGGACAGAGGGCCCTGCGCTGGAGGCCAGTGTTCCCCAGCCCACGGGTGTGGCGTTTGCACAACGCAAAGACCATGGGGATTCGGTTGCAGATCAGTGTTACTGAGACCAAGCCTGCTCACTTGCGCTGCAGACGGGAGAGGAGGCCGTCTGGCAGGAGGGCCAGGCACTGTCCCTGCAAGGCAAGCCACGGGGCAGGGAGACCTGTCCACCTGGGGCCCCCAGAGCGCGGGTTTAAGACTGGATTCTGACGATGACAAGCATGGGATTCGGCAGGGGCAGCCTGGCCGTGAGAACCACCAGGACAGCCCACTGGGGCTGGCTCTGCTGTCCACTTGGAGGCAGGAGAGGGCGGTGACCACCTGTGGGGCACGAGTGTGGCGCAACCAACCGCTGCTGAGTAACTTCTGTTCGGGAGGCAGCGCCCAGTGGGCAGAGTGGGCCAGCGAGCTGGGGGCGGAGCCAGGGTCCGGGGACACCAGGGCCACAGCTGCTCTGCGGTGTATCCCACAGAGGTCTGGCGCTTGGCCGGATGCCAGGGGCCTATCTGTGGCCTCCTGCCCTCGACCAAGCTGCAGGAGAGGCTCGGCGCTGGCCAGCCTCCACGGGAGGAACTGCTGTCCCTGCACAGAGCAACGCCCGGACCACGGGGTCCCTGCCAGCTTTTAGACTCTCCTGGGTCCCCTGACCCCAGGGAGCCCAGCCCCAGCTCACGTGGGGGGATGTGGCTGCCAGGCCAGTGTCACCCCACAGCGCCTCGTGGTCACCTCGCTTTTCCTCAAATACGCGTGTTTTTGCTTTGTCTTTATTTAACGCCGAGAACACCCAAAATGGTGACAGTTCAATTTGAAAAAGCAAACAAATCAGCTATACTCGCTCTGTCTGGGCAGCTGCTGTAAAATGAAACATGCTAAGTCGATAATTTGGACTTTAAACACAAAAAACACACAGAACACATGTGTTCAGGAATATTTGACTGGAAAATCCTGGACTTGCTCACACCGCGGCACCTGCCGCCCCCCACACCCTCCCTCCGAGCCGTGGCCAGCAGCTCACTGCGCAGTGACCGCAACCCTAGGCACTGCGACAGGCGGCCCCCGTGGGACGGGCACTTGGGGGGTGGCCTTCTGGCTCCTCTCTGCAGACAGGCGCTCCAGGCGCTCTGTGTAGAAGCCGTTGAAGTCGAGCCTGTGTGGAAGGAAAGGGGGGCGGGGTCCATCCTGAGGAGACGCCACAGGAGCACACGCAGGTCCCGTGGGCGGCTGTGCTGGGTCCGCTCCCACCACCCAGGGAAAGGAACAGCGACAGAGACCACAGCAAAGCCCGTCCCAGCATGGCGCACCGCTCTGCTCTCCTGCTCCCCATGACCTTCGCGGCTTCTAAGCAACATCAAAACTGGAACTTAGCAACACACACAAAAGCTAAAAGCCAGACGACCAACGCTTCTAACTGACTTCTCACAGAGCATCGCCAGCCGAGCACCGGCCGTGGGGTGGGGACACAGACTTCTCCTCTCCCGGCCCTGGACGCCGGGGCTCCCTAGGCCCCAGTAGCACCTGGCGCCAGGGCCTGGGCCACCCAGTGGCACTTCTCAAGGCAGGGTGGCCTCGGAAACGCACTTAGGAAATCGAGACGTCCGTGGGGGGCACCTTCCCAAGGTCAACACAAGGACAGTGCGCCTTCCTGGCTGGAAGCTGGGGCACCTTTCCTCACCCCCATGAGTGATGAGCAAACCCACCACCCTGCCCGCCCCTCTTCCTCCCCAGCTCTGGTGTGCAGCGCGGCGGAGTGAGGCTGGCCCAGCCCTGCCCCGAGATCATGCACAATGTGGGGGTGCTGATGGATGGCCTAAGCTGCCTGGCAGCCTGTGTGCAGAATGTCACGCCCTGGGAGGGCTGGGCAGCCCAACGCACACGTGCATACACGCATGCACACGCCAGCCAGCGCCCGCACCCACACTGGCCCTAACCTCAACCTCAGGGGACAAGGGTGACCAGCGGCAGCACCGGAGACAAAGACAGACACACATTTGCCTGGGGCAGACCCTCACCCTCCTGAGGTCCCACCGGGGGCCAGACCCAAGGGACGGGGGCTTTGTGGGGCTAGGGGTTAGCCAAAGGAGGGGCAGGGCTCGGGACCGTGGCAAGGCGAAGGGGAGACGAGGTGGGACGCAGCCGCGACGCCCACCTGGAGATGACACTGGCCATGCCGTGCTCACAGTCGCTGGTGCTGTAGATGCTCAGCCGGGCCAGGAGGTCGAGCAAGTGGGCAGAGAAGTTCTGGTCAAACTTGTTGATGGTGGCCTCGAAGCTGGACGCCAGCGGGGGAGCGTCCACGTGCTCGGCCAGGTACTGGAAGCAAAGTGGGGAGCACGTGAGCCAGCGTCGCCGCCTGCAGCGGGCCTCCTGCCACAACACTGGTCCCAAGCTCTAGTTTCTGCTTCCTCCCTTTTTTCTCAAATAGTAGAAACAGGTTCCGTGTGATACAAGGTAAAAACTGGGTGTCACGAGACTTTCCTGAGACTGTGGCACATAGACAGACGCCCCAAGCAAGGGGCACAGCTGCCGCCAGCGCACTGGAGGTTCCTCTGGGCCTTACGGGGAGACAGGTCCAGGCTCATCCCCCTGGTGCACCTCGAGCTTTCCTGCTACAGGTCAGGGGTCTCCTGGCTGCTTTCTGCAAGAGGGCCGAGCCGTCTCTCATGTCCCAGCTCCCGCGAGGGAGCACGGGGAGCCCCCAACCCGCCCTGGCTCACACCAAGCTGGAGCTGGCTCCTGCAGGGCCCAGAGGACACGTGGCTTGCTGGCGCCAGCTCAGGAAAGGCTCTCGTCGGAGGCAGCAGGGCTGTGGTCCCTGGGCACACTGGGCCTCGGTCCTCTGTGGGGTGCCCCAGGCTCACTGCAAGACGCCCATCCCACAGACCACCGTGGCCGCACCCTGGAGCCCACCAGGCTGAAGTTAGGACCACAGTTGAGCAGGAAGGTTCTTGCAGTTGGAACCTAGCCTTACGACTTTTTCTCAGTCAAAGCGAGACAGAATAAAAGGGCAGCGGAAGGTTCCCTCTCCTAAGTGTGCAACGTTAACACAGCTGCACCTGACCACACAAAGAGGCACTCTTGGGCCACGCACCTTCCTGGCGAGCTCCTTCCGGGCCCGTTCCTCGGCCCACTCAGCCCCTGTGGGTGGCCCCAGCAGCATGCCCTGCTCCGGCGTTGGCCGGCCCGGCTCGCTGTCCAACTTCATGCTCTGTGTGAATTTCTAGGGGTGGGAGGTCGTACAGAAGTGCTTCTGTTAGTTGCAACCACCATGATTTGTGGAAAACACCGGAGTCCTCGCAGGTGCACACTCCCCGCCGCGCACCTGGTGCTGTCTCCGCGACTTAGGGGACCTGCAAGCACATTTCTGGAGACTACCGGTGAAGTGACTTTAGTTGTGTCGACAGAGTCCCCAGGTCCACCTTCCACAGCCAACTAACTTTCCAGCTCCTCCCCCACCTCTTCCGCTGGCCCTCGTCTCAGCCCCAAGACAGCACTGCCTGCGGAGCGTGCACCTCAGACCCCGCCCTCAAGCCCCAGTAACCCCCAGGCCGCCCCTTCACCACTGGACACTCGTTTTCTCCGCTACCGTCTGGGGCAACTGCCTGTAACAAGTGCCCAGATGCTGAGCTGAGCCGAGGAGCTCCAGTCCCAGGGAAAACGCAACAGCCAGGACAGGGACCAGCACCACGGACCGCGCCCTGCAGCGTGGACGGAGTGGAGGAACACGGCAGGGCCAGGTGTCGCTGCCCACACTGCCAGGGTGGGGCTCAAGGGAGGGACCACCAGGCCGGGAAGACCCAGGAGTTCTGGAAACACTCAGGTAACACTGGGCTTGACAAAACTCAAGGGCAGGGGAAGGTGTGGCATAGGGCTGCTGTAGCACTGGCCTGGGTACCCACACCTGCCATCACCTGTCCTCACCTGCCATCATCTGCCTGCACCTGTTGTCACCTGCCTACACCTGTCCTCACCTGCCTGCAAGTCCTCACCTGCCTGTACCTGTCCACACCTGCCTGCACCTGTCTCACCTGCCTGTACCTGTCCACACCTGCCTGCACCTGTGCGCACCTGCATGCAGTTGGTGAACATGACGCACACAGACATGAGCTTGGAGAAGACCTTCAGCAGCTCGGGGTTGGTGAGCATGCAGTCCTTCAGGCAGTTGTCCAGGAAGCTCGTGTGGTGGCCGAGGACGTCATCAATGTTGGAAGCCTGCAAGGAAAGGGCTGGGGCTGACGGCGGCACTGAGCCTTTTCTCTCAGAAAGACACCGTGTGCATGGCACTCGGTCTTGTCTTGTACGCTTCTGCTTACGAGGGCCCATCTTTTAAATGGGCCTCTAGTCATTCAGGGGGACACTTCAAAATACCACTAAAAAAAAAAACAACACTAAGCCTGCCCTCAAAGGTCCAAGTTTTTAGTTCTTAGAAAACAGGAAGAAAATAGAGCCATTTGCTAGTTTTGGAACTTGGTGGTAACTGAGGTTCTGGCGCAGGTCCCATGGGCCTCATCAGCATCAGGGCTGTCCGGCTGCTAAGTGCTCAGAGCTCCTGGAGGGGACGGTGCCCACAGGGCGTCCACACATCTCGACAGCCGATTCCGTGCAATGTGGCTGATGGGAGGAGGTCCCCCACTTCCGCCCTCTCTTTCCCTCTCTCTGCCTCTCACACCGATCGTGTGGGAAGAACCCGAGTCCGCACGCAGAACAGGGCTCTCTCCTCCAGGGCTGGTCAAGGCACCCGGTAACTTCTCCCTCTGCAGAGGAGGATGCAGGGCGTGGAGCTGCAGGGAGGGGTTGCTGCAGCTCTCCCCACCGAACCAGAACTTGGTGCTCTGAAGACCACTTTGTGAAACACACCCTGCCTTTTAGATGTTATGATCTACTGAGCTCAAACTCACGGATTTCAGGTTTTTCTCAAGGATGTGCCAGGTTGGTTCCATCACCTCGAACATCATGTAGTACTGAATATTCTGAACGAAGTTGAGCATTCGTTGCCGCAGAGTAAAGGCCCCGGCAAACCTGAGTGACACAAACGACAGTCACAGAAAATGTGACACCAGGCCAAGACCTCGACGGCGTCCGGTGGGCTAAAATGGCATCCTCTAGAACATGGGCACCTCCTCTGAACGCACTGGACTCTTGTGACTGCTGCTCCCATGAGCCAACAGTGGCTCAGACACAGACGTGAACAACACTAACAGAGGCGTCCTCGGCACAGGGTGTGGTGACTGGCATGGGGGCCCAGGGAAACCAGCAACCAGCTCCGGCAGCACTGGGCGAGCGTCCTGCCTGACACAACTCACTGCCCTCGTCTCCCTGTGCCCTGCAGAAACATCACCAACCAGCCCAGCCATGGAGACTTGGCAGAGACACCACATGGCAGATTCTCATTTTGTGCTTTACTGTCGAGACACAGGCTGTCCTCAGCCCTCCCTTCAAATGCCACGTGGTGCACAGGCCAGTGCGCAGAGCACCTGTGGGGCAGGTGCAGCAGCCCCAGCACGACATGCTCCACACGCTCCCAGCCCCCGAGGGGCTGTGTCCTATAGACAGACCTGGGTGATCTCCACGCCTGCGCCATCGCCCAGGCTGTGGAGAGGCTGAGGGACAGGGCAGGTCCCGTGTGGGGTGGACAGTGGTGTCACGCTGCCCTTTGACATGAAAACTCACACATCACATATCTAAAAGCCATAAACGTGCATTTTCAAATCACTTTTTTAAAAGGCTAAGAAGCAGGAACGTCCTACGTGAGCACGAGAGGGCGGAGGGAGCACGCACCACTTGGCGGAGTGCAGCGAGTGCTGCTTGGCGGCCTTGTTGCTGATCCAGACGCTGCAGAGCTGCCGCTCCACGTGCTTGCAGTAAAACATGTGCCTGAAGAGCATCTGGTAGCGGGTGAGGGCTTTCCTGCACAGGGAAGGCACACGGCTCTCAGACAGCGACCGCCGCTGCCGCTGCTGGCCCCAGAATCACAATCCACACGGCATCCACGCGCTCCACACCCCGTGGCCCCGGACAGCTGAGGATCCCCTCTGGGCACAAGAGGCCTGGGAGAGCCACACAGGCCCAGGGCAGGATGAGGCCGCCTCTGCAGGGCACAGCTCTGAGTGAGTACCTAGGAGACGCCTCTGTGGGGCTGGCCACTCACCTGTTGATGATGAGTGACAGGGGCCACTTGACGATGTAGTCAAAGGAGAAGGCCTCCAGACCGCTCAGCGTGAGCTCGGTGGGGTCGGCGTGGGTCATCGCCTTCTCCTGCTTGGTCTCGATGGCCAGAACTCGCAGCAGCTGAGTGATGAGGTCATGAGGCATCAGGTCAATCTAGGGAAAAAGAAATAAAATGAAGCATCCAATTTTTAGAGGAAAAGGCCAAAAGTCAAGTCCTGATCCCCAGGCGATGGGAAAGCAAGTCAGTCCTGAGGTGAGTTTCTCTGAATTCTGCTTCTAGATACTGGGGGCTTACGTGAAGAAAAGCCAAACATCTATGGGTAAACCCTAGTTCAAAACTAAGCCACTTCCCATTAAAACAGAGAAGGAAAAATACAGACGAGTTGCTCCCTGTTACTAAACACCGAGCTGCTGCAGATGGCACGGACGAGAAACCACACGACAGGCAGATAAACCCGGATCCCCAAGATTGGAACCTTTTTGCCAGGGTAAGCACAGGCCCAGGCTGAAGAGAGAAGCCCGTCCGATGGACGGCGTGGCTGGGCAGGCAAGTCACACTCGCCACATCACTCTCGTCTTACCAAGTGCCAGCCGCACGCCACGGGCCATGTGACAGAGCTCCTCCAAGTCCACGCGAGATGACGTGACAGAAAATAAAGACACGAACGAAGATGAAAAACGAAGAAACAAACAGCTAACGAAGAGACAAAACGCTCACCTAACAGAAACGAAAACCTGAACACATTCTTCCTGCCCATCAGGTAACAGACGTGGGCAGACAGCACCCGCTGTGGCCCAGGGTCCTGAGACCAAACCCCAGTGAGATCGGTCCGGTCGTGCGGGGGGCCGTATGCTTTGACCCAATAATTTCACGACTAGAACTGCATCCTATAAAAATACTCTTGGCACCTAATGACAGACCCCAGAACATACGAAGCGAGAACAGGCAGAGTTACGAGGAGAAACACAACTGTACAACAGCAGCGGAGACTCTCAGGAGCGGACGGAGCCACTGACAGGAAGTTGGGAAGGAAGGAGAGGACCCAGAGACGTGGCACGGCGACCTCACGACCCAGCACTGCCCGCACACTCTCCTCACGGGCACGCGGAACATTCTCTGGCATACACCTGAGGCCGCAAAACAAGTCAATAACTTTTACAAAACTGAAGTCATACAAAGCATGTTCTCTGACCACAAGATGAAGTCAGAAATAAGCAACAGGAGGAAAACCAGATAACTAACAAACGTGTGTACACCAAGCACAACCAACCAATGGATCCGAGAACTCACAAGGGAATTGGAAAACATACCGAGACAACGGAAATGAAAACACAATACACCAAAACTTAGGGGTGCCCTGCAAGTCCTGCTCCGAGGGAACTTTACCCCTATAAACGCTTCTATGAAAAAAGAAGATCTCAAATCCGTACCCTAACTTTACAACTTAAGAAACCAGAAGAGCAAACTAAACTCAAAGCTATCAGACAGAAGGAAATAACACAGATGAGAGATGAATACAACAGAACAGAAAAATAGCAAAAAATCAAGAGACCCAAAATGTGATTCTTTGAAAAGATCAACGAAATTGACAAATTTTTAGCTACACTGACTAGCAAAAGACAAAAATTAGAAACAAAATCCGGAACATTACCACCCACCTTACAGAAATAACAAGGATTACAAAAAAATACCATGTTTCCAGCCCACAAACTGGAAAATCCAGACCACGGCTGCGGAAACACAGACACAGGCTGCTCTGGGACACGAACCTCCAAGAAGACAGGCCTAGGACTGAGGGCTTCACGGGTGGGTCTTGCCCAACAGTCCAGAGAGGAACGAGCACTTTCAGCCCTCCCCAAAAACTGAGCCGTTCCCAGACTCATTCCACAAACCAGCCTCACCCCACACCACAGCCCGGCAAGGACCCTGCGGCGCCTCAGACCCGCGTCCTGTGTGCGTGCAGACGCAGAGCCTCACAACCCTGGCAAGCTGAGCTCAGCAGCTCGCTGACGGGGAGGGAAGAGCTAGCCCCACATGACCCGCGACACGGCTGCGGCCAGCATTGGACAGGGCCACTCCCCACAGCCCGTCTCCCACGCCCACCCCCGGCAGCACAGCACAGGCCCGGAGCCCGTGCCACCCACCTTGAGGTCGTCTTTGAAGGGGTCCGTGTTGGCGGTGCTCATACGCAGCGCCAGCTCCAACAGGGCCTCCAGGCGGGGGGGCGCGATGTCCTCCACTGGCTTCCGGAGCTCCTCCTCGGTGAGGTCCATGAAGTGCACAAAGAAGTCCCCCTGGTCCATCAGGAAGTAGCGCTTGATGGACCTGCGCCGTGGAGGCGGCGGTGAGCACCCCGTCGCCGCTTCGCCGCAGCCACAGAAAGATGTGTGATGTGGCCATGTGCCAGGTGAGGCGGTGGGCAGGGCTGGTGGGCCCTAGGCAGGGATGGGAGGGGAACTGGGCCCCAGACCCTGCCCCGCGCAGGTGCAGCGTAGACTGGAGACAGCCCGGCAGCAGGCCCACTTCTCCAAAGATGAGATGGGATCCTTGGGAGTGACCCCCACCCTCAGCCCCACACCCTGCAGGCCCCGTCCTCCCCAGGAAGGAGTGTGCAGAGAACCACCTCAGGTGGGCCACCAGCTCCTCCTCCTCCATCAGGAAGTCCAGCAGCACCTTGCTGGCGTAGCCGAACGCCTTCTCGATTTGCTCCACGTACGCCCGCTCCTTCAGCGTGTAGATAATCTCTTTAGCCACCGGGCAGGTGACGTGGTGACCACACTCTCTGACCACGTTGAGATACTTTCCTGAAGAGACAAAGGAAAGCAGAGTAGAAACTATCATACGCGCAGTAAATCTCAGGCCTAAAGCCCCGACTGTCTCCCTCCAAATGCCAGGGAGTGGACTGGACTCCGCTCTGCACACTCAGGTTCCCAGGACAGAAACACAACTGCCAGCTACCAAGGATGGGGCCGCGGTGAACTGCTGCGGCTCTTCTGCGGGCAAATTTCTGACCCAGAGCACAGAAGCAATTTCCAAAAGGCCGATGACAACCAGACCATAACCACCTTCCAGCCCCTTCCGCAGGGTCCCCGCATCCCTCTCCAGCATGAGGCCAGGCCCTGACCCGTGTGGTGGTGACTAAAACTGCCGCCGGCCCGGCAGGCCTGTGTCCTTCGTGGTTTCTCCCACGGTGGTGATGAGATTTTTAGGAATTAAAAAGTAAATAAGAGAGAAGCCACCTGTGAGACGGCCTCCTGGGGTCAGAGACGAAGCAGAGGTGGCCAGCGTGGCCGGGAGCTGCCTGGAGACCAGCAGCTCGGGAACAGGCGACCTCCACGGTCCAGCTCGGCACCACACGCGGCCTGGCAGAGGCCGTCTGGAGCCTCGGCCCACAGGTGGCAACACACGAGGCTCGGGGCGCCCCACCCCCGCGCCCGCACCTGTGCTCAGGATCTTGCCGGCCACCTTCTGCAGGAAGGATGGGATCTGCGGCTGCACCACGGTGTAGCGCTGGTCCCAGTACTTGTCGTTGTAGTCCTCCTGGATCTTCTCCTTGCGCAGCTCGTGCTCCTCGACCATGAACTCGCTGAGGACCGGGGGCACGTCAGCAGGAGCGGCGGCCGACACACACCCTGACTTCCTAGTCACTTCCCCACCGGGAGTTAGCGTAGGTCTGCAAACCCCACTCTGGGCAGGGCACTTAACCTGGGATGCGGGGACCTTAGGGGGCGACAGAGCTGGACGGAAATTAATTTGCCTTTATTTCCATCCACCTCTGAGTGGATCTAGCATTTCCTGCCATTGTGAACACAGGCAGCCATGGACACTCGGACCCCATCACCAACAGACACCAGACACCACCCGTCGCCACTCATGGGACGCCAGTGAGTGTGACGCTGCGCCCGCGTGCGGCCCGTCACACCAGGTTTCATAATTTGGTCCGTCAGTAAAGAAATACATACTTCTGCACCACAGATTTATCCTTTAAAATGTTTACACAAATGCCTGTCAGTACAATAGGATTCCCTGTGAGCTGACGCATTTTGTTTTATGCCCTTAATAACCCTGAGGAGAAGCCACGGGCCTCCCAGGCCAGAAGTCCACGCACCAAGGAGGCGCCTGACTTGAGGCAACTTCAACATCCTTGACATGCAGAACAAGCCACACGGAGGGAGCACGGACGAACCTCCCCACCCCCACTGCACACAGCCACCTGCAAGTGCCTCCTACTCCTCACAGGAGGCGGCACAAGGGTCCCACCTGTACGGGTCATGGATGACGCCCCTGTATATCCACTTCTCCAGAACCTCAAAGTAGGGTGCGCTGGCTGCCTTGGTCAGGTGCAGGCACAGCTCCTGTGCCTGGGTGTCCCCCGTGCAGCTGACACTCCTGTCGTGGAGCAGGCTCAGTGTGGACCCGCCCAGGCACTCACTTTTGTCCACCGCGGCAGCTGCAGGGAAGAGGGGGACTCACTGCCAAGAAGGAGGCCCCACGCTCCTGCCCGGCTCAGGCCAAGACTGGAGCCTCTCAGTTAGTTTCCGCCTTTCTTACTGCGACAAGTGCTTCTTTTTTGGGATATGCTCAAACTGTAAAATTCTAGTTGCTAATCAAAGCTTATCAATAAAAGCTTCCAAGCTTTCCTCCTCAGATTAGTAAAACACGAAGAAACGTGGGCTTTGGCCTCACGATCTGGTATCCGGAAGTAAGAATGGAAGGGCTAGACCCCTGCTCCAGCGTCATCCTCACACCCGCCCTGCTGTCCTGAGCCCACCACCTGCTGTGCTCTCCCGCCAGGCCGGCGCGTACCGAGGGAGGCCAGGATGTCCACGGTGCGCATGGCCGGCTGGATGTAGAACCAGAGCTTCTGCAGCGACAGGAGGCCCTGCCTGTGCAGCTGCTCCAGCTGGGTGACCAGGATCAGGTACTCCTTCACCAGGGTTCTCATGGCGGCCGCCAGGGCGTGGTTCACCTGCCCGTACTCGAAGGAGGACTTCTCTTCAATGAACCTATGAGGAAAGATGTGTCAAACGTCCTTAAAAAGGCAAAAGCCACATTTCCAGATAAAACGTCAGATATTCTGCATCCCAGCCTGAAACAGGAAGCAAGTGACTCATGCGAACCTCTCTTCCCAGAGAGGAACCTTGGCCACCGAGTGGTGAGTCAGACACTGGAATGGCGACTCACAGCCCCCCCAGACGTGTCAGGAACAAAGCTGAGTAATAACCAAGGCAGGGACTTTCTTCAGAAGGGGGCGCCAACGTCTTTACCGTCATCCGGATGCGCTCCCAGGGACTGGTGCCCACCTGGTCACGGTGGAATAGCTGGCCGCCACCGGCAGGATCCTGCTCACTAGCTCCCTGATGGACAGGTCCAGGTTGGGGTCCACGAGGAAGGTCCGGCTCTGCCTCCCAGCCAAGGGCTGGGCGGTGATGTACCTGCCATCCACACCCACCAGCACGTAGAGCAGGTCCTCCACCATGGCCGCCTCCTGGGAGGCCAGGGGCAGCGTGCCTGCAGGACACAGATGGCGCTGGACTCTGCACGGCGCCCACGCCCACCGACCCCCATGGCCCCGGGGATCTCATCTGCTCATCAGTCATACTCTCACTCGCTCCCTTCTTTGTAACTCCCTCAAATATCTGTGGGATTAAAAGTAAGTTGTTGCACTTGGCTTCAAGTGATCTCACTGGGGAACTAGAGGCTGAGATTCCAAAGCTGCCAGGACAGGTCCAGGCCCAGGAGGCGTGATGGCCCTGGAGCATAGGGGTCTCACTGCACACCGCGGTCCACTACACTTGAATGAATGCAATTGGTAAGGAGATAAAGCCAGGAGTTCAAAAAGGACTTCCAGGCCTGTGATCCCAGCACTCTGGAAGGCTGAGGCAGGAGGATCGCTTGAGCCCAGGCCTGAGCAAGAGGGAGACTCAGTCTCTACTAAACATAGAAAATTAAGCCAGGTGTCACGGCACGCGCCTGTAGTCCCAGCTACTCGGGAGGCTGAGGCAGAAGGGCCACTTAAGCCCAGGAGTTTAAGGCTGCTGTGAGCTACGATGATGCCACTGCACTCCACCCAGGGCAACAGAGCGAGACCCTGCCTCCAAAAAAAAAAAAAGGCAAATGCACTTAAGACGTTAGTTGGACTTAGAGCATTTTTAATTACAAACTTGGTAAGTATGGGTCACTCAAGACAAAAGGAGGTTTCCTTTAAAAAGCTATCACTTACGTGTTAAGAAACTCTGACAACTTCTATCACACACAGTATGGGAGGGCTGCAGGATGCAGTGTGGTTTCCTCGTCAACACCTGACACACCCTGGAGGCTGGCCAGGGGCCATCTGCTGAGGTGGCCCACCACACCCGCACATCCAGGTGGCCTTGGCTCTCAGAGCTCACCCCCTACCCTAGACTGGAAACGAGCTGAGAGGAAGGGGCACCGGGGGAGGGGGACGGCAGGCCCAGGAATAGGGGAGGCAACAGAAACTTTCCCCACATGAGCCATGGTAGGTTGGGGCACCCATGTTGGCCAGGCCACAGCCACACCCAAACCCGAGCTGGGGCCTGGCACCCGGGAAGGTGCCACACGCACCCCAGCAGTTTACGAAATCCCTCTGTTGCCGTCACACATCTGCTGGGAGGAAGTGTCCTGTGACCGCTAGACTCGAAGCTACTGGTGCAGCTGTGACGAGTCCTGGGCACAAGCCGCTCCTGTAACTACGCCACATGGAGCCTCACACGCCACCATAAAGCAGACTGCCCTTCATACTTCCTCCTGACTTTGGACCACTAACGATGGGGCAAAACGCTGCAGGTACTCTATGTCCTTAAGTTGCGAAGTCTCGTTTTTCAATCCAAAAAGGTACTTGTGAATTACGACATGTGGCCCACAGTGTACAGAGGACATATCCCAGATCCCAACAAACTGTCCTGAAAGGACCATGTGGTCTCATCTGCATTTTGTCTACAAGACACACGACTTTGAAGAGGCCTCTGAGAGCCCTACTGTGGCAGGATCTGCAGGATTACAAATCGCCGTTCAGAGGAAAGTTCCCCACTGGACTGGCACCCTCGGGTCTGCGCCAGGGCACCGGAAGCACAGTTCGGAGGTGCCAGCTGCAGCCCACCCCTGTTCTGGCAGGAGCATGGGAGAAGAGTCTGCTGAGGACCCTGGTGAGCCGCATGTGCAGCTACACAGGGATGGGAGAGGGGCGGACAGCAGTGGGCGGAACTGTTACGACCTGGGGAAGGGCAGCCCTGGGGAGGGCCGGCCGTGCCCATGCTGTTGTGTGGCTCCCACCAGGGCGGCACCACACAAGCACAGGTGTCGTGCAATTCCTGGGGAGCTAGAAATAAACACACCACATACCTATAGGCAAAGTTGTGTCGGTGCTTAAACCCGAGCCAATCAGGAAATCCCCAACCAGCGCAGGTCTCTCATACACCCATGCCGGGAAGACAGGGAGGTGCTGGCCTGAATTTTTTTTGTTCTGCTTGTCTCGAAGCATCTTTCTTGTAAGTTCCAGAGACTAACGAGGATATTTTTAAAAACAAAAACAGAAGAGTATCAACTACAGAAAATAATGGTGATCTAGCACTTCTTGCATTATCCTGGGTAGAGACTGAGCTCATCCTTCAATGGCAGGTATCACAAAGATGGACAAACATGCACCACATGTACCCGCCATCAGACTGGTGCTAGCTGACCGACGCTAAGGTGCTCACGTGGTAGTAACACTCATTGGTTGCCAGTCAGGGGGTAAACCCACAACTAATGGCAGCGGAATGCACTGTGTCGGGGAAGGACAGGCTTGTGGCCCTGGCTTGGGGAAGGGCAAACAGCATTACGTGTGGCCAAAATGTTTGTGCCCCCATAATATCCTGAATGAAAAAAAACAAACCAAAAAAACCAGAAGGGTATGCTTTAGTGCAAATACTAAAATAAAACACACTTCTATGTGCCTGTCACAATGTGAGGGGCTGGGGAAGGAGAGAGACAGGGAGACCCAACCCCTCTTCCCAGGGGTCTCGGGCCGGTGCAGGGCCCACAGGTAAATCCCCGGCACAAGCAGTGGGGAACTGTGAGGGAAGAGGGTGCATCTCCACACAGAGCGGGAGATTCAGACCAGGACACACCATGAAGAATCTGAATCTTTTTTTTTCCTGGTGGCAACTAGGTCTAAACGTGACTTGCTGGGTGAAGCCCAGAAGTGCCCATCGCCCTACAGAAGGGCTTCTGGCACAGACCTGGGAGGCAGCGCAAAGGCAGCCGGCAGGTGATGGGCACTCGCCCTCCGGACGCACTGGCCGCCAGAGGCTGACCGGGCCAGGCTGGACTGGCGCAGCTTTTGGAAGCACTGACTCCCAGTCAGGGTGGTCAGTGCTAGGAGCAGGTGCAAACCAACTGTGCATTAGCGACAAGCCTCGGTTTCCTCATGTGTCATGTGGGAAAAGTGGTGTGAAGGCTGCAACGTGAGCAGAGGTTCCCCATCACGTCCGGCACACAGACATGCCCCACCAGCATCGGCTGTGTCCGTGTGAGAGCTGCCACACCAGACACGCACACGCCAGGCGCCCTCACAGGGACTCGGCTCTGAAGAGGGGCTGGAAGGTCAGAACGACCGGGGTGTGGCAGCTACAGGAGGGCCTTGGAGAAGACTCACATCAAAAAAGGAAAGAACAAGCAATACGCGTAGAAGGAAGAAAATAACCTTGAAAATATAGTAATGTAGAAAGTATAATCTCAAAAATTACAGGAGAGAAATGGGGAGTCATTTGTGTTGGCTCAGATTCCATAACTACCTTGAGACAGGTGAGTCTCACTCCCCAGCTAAGCCAGAACCTACTGCCACTACTTAGCTGCTCTTGTCCAGAATAGTGGCGCTCAAAATTCTTGGCTAAAAAAAATTGCCCATAAAGAGCTAGATCATAGGTGTTAAGCCTCAGCCTCTCTAAACTCAGATTCATTTTTAGTAAATGACAGACAGACATGCCCATCCAGCAGCAAGCGTGAGCACTGATGGACAGCCACGGATGCGGTACCTGCTGCAATGTGGACCCCGTGGCCACGCTGCCGAGCTGCTTCCTCAGCTCCTCGAGCTCCTGCATGGAGATCTTGGAGGCCGCAGTGGGGACGCTGAAGCTGGCGGTGCTGCCCACAGTGGCTGTGAGCTCAGCTCTTTCTTTTGCGTTCTGTTGTAAATACTGTAGAGTCTGAAAATTGCAAAACTATTCGTTCATCCCAGGCTGGCAGTTTGCATACCTGGCCAGGTAGAGTAAGCCCCGCTTCCTTCTTTTCTAACTCCAAGCACCACACGAGGGAGTGAAAGAAGGGGGCTCCCTGCTGGCTTGCTAGCCATGGTTGGTCTTGCATGCTTCATGCCACGTGGAAGCACCTGTCACATCTCCAAAACACAAGCAGAAGGGAATCCTACAGCCTTCTTTGACAGTCAATCTGCATTCTGCTGCCAGAAGCAAGCTTTCCTCCACACTGCACCTAAGGCTCCCTGGCTGCGCGGACCATGTCCCTTTATCTGTCCCTAGCACTGGTGGTCCAGAAGCACCCAGTTGCACCCATTACCTCTAACAGGAGAGTGGAGACCTAACACGTCACCGGCCAGCTGCTCAGCCTCAACGTGTACTTTTCCTGATATCAAAGTAACGTGTGACAGGCAGAAACCCAGCAGATGCTCACTGGAAAGTCACACTGCCGCGAGCTGGAGGTACCTACTGTTGACACTTCCCACGTTCACCTGCATCAGGAGTTACTTCTCCTCCTGATCCACCAAAGAATGTGCACCGAACGGCCTCAAAGTGTGACTGGTGTGAGGCAGGGAAGAGCCCACAAGTGATGCAGTCAGAGTGGCAGGTGGACATTCAATACATGTGCGAGGCGTCATCTCAGCTCAGTAACACAGGCCTAATTAAGGACATGTGCTGTGCACCTTCCACAGACACTGAGAGAACGTTCTTTTCTGACACCCCCAAGGCAGGTGAAGGGCGAGGGCTGGTACAGGCACTCACCTCTTTGTCCTCTGTGAGCTTCGACAACAGGTACACAAGCGGGTCAAGGTTCCTTGTATTTTTAGATTTCAGTTCATCGTATTTCTTTAAAAAGTCTTCTGGAGTACGAGAAAACTCTGCAATTTTAACCTCAAAAGCACAAATATGAGTAATTTAATGATAATAATTAATTCAGCACTTAGAAACAATCTTCAACAAAATTAAACAGAAAGCCAAAATAGAGTTAAGTTAGATAGTCTAAATAATCATGTGTTTCTAAAATAAACCAAGAAAATTCACCTAAACATTTTGTTAAACCTATCCATATTTTCTTATATGGTTTCTCTCTTACGGTACTTAGGCTTTAGGTCAGATGACAGCCACTTGCATTTCTTCCTGGTAGTTTGCACATCCATTTATACATTTAACTCCACTCCCTCTGGAATCTATCACTGCATACAGGCTCAGGGGTTGTTATGCTCAATAGTTTACAATGCTCCCTTTATTTATTGGTATTTACCAAATATAACTGTATGTGTCCCTGAACTCCCTATGACACTCAGGTAATCTAATTATCCTTCTGCCATTGCGAGCTATTTAAATAACTGATGCTGTTTAACGTGTATGTATTTTTTTTTTTTTTTTTTTTTTTGAGACAGAGTCTCACTCTCTTGCCTGGGGCGAGTGCCGTGGCGTCAGCCTAGCTCACAGCAACCTCAAACTCCTGGGCTCGAGCAATCCTACTGTCTCAGCCTCCCGAGTAGCTGGGACTACAGGCATGCGCCACCATGCCCAGCTAATTTTTCCTACATATATTTTTAGCTGTCCAATTAATTTCTTTCTATGTTTGGTAGAGACGAGGTCTCACTCTTGCTCAGGCTGGTCTCGAACTCCTGAGCTCAGGACGATCCGCCCGCCTCAACCTCCCAGAGTGCTAGGATTACAGGCGTGAGCCACCACGCCCGGCCTTATGTATTTATTTTTGACACAGGTTCTTGCTCTGTCACCCAGGCTGGAGTGCACTAGTATGATCACAGCTCACTGCAGCCTCACACTCCTGGGCTCAAGTTATTCTCCTGCCTCAGCCTCCCGAGTAACTGGGACTACAGGTGTGCACCACCACACCTGCCTGATCTTAAAAAAATTTATTTTTATAAACTGGGTCTTGCTATGTTGCCCAGACTGGTCTTGAATTCCTGGCCTCACGCGATCCTCCTGCCTTGGCCTCCCAAAGTGCTGTGATTACAGATGTGAGCCTCTGCACCCAGCCCATACTGTGTTTCAGAAAAAATAGATTTCAAATTCAAAGTCATCTTTTACAATAAAAGATCTATGATTTTGAATTACATTCTACTTAACTACAGAAATAATACTCAAAAGAGATTTCAAAGTGGTTAATCCCAATAGCTTCCCTTTGTATCCACAGGAATGCCTG
>RJWJ010012789.1:0-41231 GCA_004363605.1 Indri indri
GTATATGTGTTTGTTTTCTCATACTTGTGACATTTGTCTCATAGAAGTACTTTAAAAGTCAGATTGAATAATAAATAATGCATTTTTGTTAGTAAAGTCAATGAATAAATGCTAGAAATTAACCTGTAAATAAAGAAAAACATTTAAAATTTTTAATTATTTGTTTATAACCTTGACAAGGTTATTTCCGTTTTGAAATGAGATTCTTCCATGTCTTCACTCTTTGAGGTGAGGCAGGGGTGGGCATAGGAATGCAAACGCCTGTATAAAAATAAGACCTAGCCCTTGCCTCCTGTGAGATGACAACTTATCTGGTGAGAGAAGGTATTAAATAAACACAAATGTCAAAAATTGGAATTGAATGGATGTTACTGGAAAAAAGTGCTCTGAGCACAGTAAGTTTAGAAGATGAAGCTTCTACCAGGAGGAATTACCAAAAAGTCTGTGTGGAAAATTAGGGGCTTGAGTGGGTGGTTTCTGTGAGTGGGGCTGAAGGCATTCCAGGGAGGCAGATCGCGTGGAAGCAGAAGATGACCAAACACATCCTGGAGCAGGAAAGAGTAACGTTATGACTGGGGCAGACCGTGTGTGCAAGGGTGGATGAGAACAGAGATACAGATGGGTCAGATTAGGAAGCTGCTCAGAATGCAAGGGCTAGAAGTCTGAACTCGATCCTGTGGGCAGGCAGTGGAGAACTGCTAAGGAATGCTGATCAGGGTTGTGGCAGGAGAGGGTGTGTAGGAGGGACTGACAGGAGGGAGACAGGGATTGGAGGGAGCTGTTAGACCCACGAGGTCAGCTGGGTCTCTCCCGTGTGACAAGGGATTCAGAGAATGAGTGCCAGGACTGCTTCTAGACACAGTAAGGACTTACTAATTTGTTTCCACTTTCCTTCAAAATTTATTGTCTTTGATATAAGTTGAATTAATAATCAATAATAAATCTGACAATCAACACTTAAAAGAAAAGCATTCAGCACAATATTCTGTGCCTGGCAAGCGCTCCAACACTATTTTTGGAACAGATGAATGAAAGAATACGTGAGTGGCTCTGCATGAATATCTGGTATCTAAAACTTCAAGAATACTTATGTAGAAAGATAAGATATTCAGTATACGGATCCTTCCTATTAGAGGGCATTTTTATTCACTTGAATGCAAATTGAAGTTGGCCAAATCTGCATGCAGAAACTAGAGTTTTTATGCAGAGAGACTGTATGCATTCATAGATAAACTGTTCTAGGCAAAATAAAGGTATGTAGAGAATTGAACCTTTAAAAAAAATTGCTAGTGTTATAAATCCAGTCTGCTGATTTCCCAAGTTCCAGAAAATCACTTGGACCAAAGAGTTCTTGTCCAGATCAAAACTCAAATCTCCTTCTGGTTCCTTGGAAGCTACAAACAGATACAGTGCCCAGGCCTGCTTGGTATTGCACACAGGCTAAGCAGCCAGGAAGCAGTTAAAGGTGCTGTCCGCTAGCTTATAGTTAGTATAGATGTTTTATCACCCTTTTGGACCTTTTTTCCTACCTCGAAAAAAGGCATACGGCATTTCATTATGTTAATGGGGCATGAGAGACACAAATAAAAAAGCACTTGGTTCACACTGGGTACCTGTGAGAAGAGAATATTTTTAAATATCTGTAGGTGGTTCACTAACACAGGTAATTGAGTTTCAACATATTTCTCCTTTGAGCCTTTCCATGGGATGTTCTGTCATCCCGTTAAGTAAGGTGGGAAATAAGAAGTGAAACCTTTTAAGGAAGTATTGCCTACTTTAGCTTGATCCTTTTAGAAAGTACTCTACTCACTTGCTTAATGCTCCCTTTTATAGAAATCTTTTTTTTTTTTTTAACTCAAAAAGAAGTAAACCCCATTTTTGGAGAAATAGCAAAGGTGTTAACACTCTCACTTAATGTAAGTGACATGGATATTCCACAAAAGACCTGAGCACTTGCTCAAGACACTGTGCACAGTGATGACATGAGCACCCCTCCGTGTGCATTAGGAGGACAAATAGCTCTCTGGGTAATTCTAAACATGTGTAAGTTATAACCTTCTCTGCCGAAAAAGGATTTTTCCCTCCCTTTATTGTAATCGTATGCCTCTCAATGTGGACTTTCATCTACATTAAGAATAGTTGGCATTAAGGGATGCATTTAAAATTAGGGATTCTTTTTCTCCTTCTTTTCCTGATTTAATAAAAATGTATAAGCTCTTCTGAAATATATAAAAGCATATGGGAATATGGATGGGACCACAGGCCCCAGGGACAGCCACAAGTATCTCGGTTATACTTCCAGTATTTGTTATCACTCAGATCTTCCAGTGATCAAGGTGGCTACGTAAGGTGAGCCCTCACTGGTATCCACACACCACAAGACACTTTTTGTTTAATCATAGAATGGAATTAGACCAAGCTGCTTCCATCCTTCACCCTATCTAGGGGTATAACACAAAATGCCAAAAGTTCCTAGAGTAGGTGCAGAGCCAGACTGGACACCAATTCAGGGCACACATTTTATAAATGAAGATATTGAAGTCCTGGTAGTTCACCTGACTCTCCAAAGATGAGACAGCTTGCTCAGGTCAGGCAGGAATTAGAATGTGGCTTCTAGGCTTTGCTACTCAAGCTGGAACAGCCTGGGTCTCTGTGCCACACTGCTGGGTCTCATAATGCCATCCACTTCATTGAATCAGAGGACAGCACAGCGAAGCTCTTATACCTGGCTGTGCAATTTCAATAAGTGAAACATTTTCCCAAGTAGACAAAGGGCTCACTTCTGTGCTAGATTGAACATCAGTTGTGTCTTAGGAAACGTGCTTAAAGAATATGGACTTTCATTTATATATTTGGAAGAAAATATTCTATTTGGGCTGAAAGAATTGGAAAGATATATTTTCAATAAATTCTCAGCAAAGAATTCCATGCAACACCATAGGATGACAAAGGCATATTTAAAATAAACCCTGGTTTTCCATTCCTTTATTAATGCATTAATTTATTTATGCACTCATTCTGTATTTACAGAGTTGCGGATAGAATGTGGATTAGAGTGTATGAGGAGGATACAGTAATATGCAGAGTAGTCAAACCCCCTGGTGAACTCACATTCTAGTGAGGGGAAGACAGACAATAGATGAAACAAACAGGGAAGTTCTGGAGCATGGCCAAAGGTGGAATGTACCCTAGAGAAAAAGAAAGCAAGGAAGGGGGACAGACTGTGCCTTGGGAGTGGGCGTGGAGGGTAAGCAGTGAGCACCTGGGAATTTAACAGACATGAAGGGCAAAACTGAGAGCTGTGAGATGCCAGAGTTATAAGCAGTACTTTGTATGTTTCATTTTATGTAGACCTCCCTAAACCTATAAAGTAGGTTTTATTTTATCACATCATAGGTATTATGAGGTTCAGAGAGGTTTGGTGACTTGGTCAAGAGCACAAAGCTAAGATATAAAAGCATCAGAACTTTGCCCACAGGTAGCTTTCTTGTTAACATGGTACCAGAGATTTCATGTTCCGTAAGATGTTTATGATCCCCAGATAATATGTTGTGTGTCTGTGTGTCAATGTGCGAGGGAGAACTGAAAATTCCCTCTATTATGTTAAGGAAGAAAAAAGAATAAGAGATAATTCAATGATTTCATTTAACAACAAAAATAAAGTAAGCCAAATTCACTTTTCCTAATTCCTCTAACAAATACGATCAAAGGCATCACTGCTGTTGCCTTGTTGCAACTGAGGCATTAAGTAATCAAACACGGAGCACACACTCCTGTTCCGCGTCCCAGCATGTGGAAAACCATCCTGTGTAGTCCCTCTAAAACAGAAGGTTACAGCCAATATGTCTGTGCGAGGGATGCACGAACAAAAAGACATCTGTTTGAGATGAGCACAATAAGGAAATAGTTCAAGAGCCACTGCATTATCTTTTGCATTGAGAAGCATCTTCACATAAATTTCTTTGCCAGGCAGTTCTCAAAAAGTTCTTAAGTCCCGATGGGTGAATATCAATTTTGTGTGACTTAGTTTGGGGAGCCCTAGCCTTCTACATTCCATATGCTGAAAAATCACACTTGCATGAAGACTACATCAGAGAAATAGTGCACTTTGGGATGTTTGGAGCAGCAACAGCCAATTTCTATGCCAACCAATCTTTCCTTATCACTTGAACTTGACTCTAACACTACGATCATTTTTCCTTCAAATGTGTATGTCCTCCATTAGATTCTTCAAGGGATTCAATCATTATTTAATTCTTGTATTTTCTTATTGCTTGTCTTTTTTTTTTTTTTTTTTTGAAAGAGAACAAACTAAAAGCTAGATTTTTCATTTCAAATCCAACGTCAGTGTGGAGCAGACATTGAAGAAAGCGTGGATGTGTGGATGTGGGGGCTGGTTTGACTGCATGTGTCGAGGTACCAGGGTCTGTGATGCACTGTGAGAGATGGTCTTCTGCAAGCTGATTGTGCTTCAGACCCTGTGTTTAGAGAGCAGATGGTCCGGGTTCTCTGTGGGGATGGCAATGACCCACCAGCACACTGAGGGTGCTGCTAGGTCTGCTGTCGCTATTCAAGTCACTTCCTGCAACATTTGGCAGGCAGTGCCCAGGCAGCAGGCAATGGTGGAGGTGGAAGGGGACCCAATCAGGCATCCTGCAATTGATATCTGATTGATGAGTGCATGAAATTGTGGAAACAACCCATTAAAAGCAGAGCTTTGAGAGTGAAAGTGTTGAGCTGCACTTCTCTGTGAATGTAATATGATTGAAAATGATTTTAGTCTTTAAGGGGGAAAGAAAACTGTTTTCTATCTATTTACCTGTTAAAAAGAAAACTGCAAATCATATTTTCATATCAAGGAAACTAAACAAAAGGAAAACAGCTTTAAATTATTCACAGAGGAAATGAATTGAGAGTCCTGAATTAGACTGAAATATTTAAAGCATTAGCATTGTTGGTCTTGCAACCTTACTTTGGCATGTACAGTAAAATAAAAATAAATAAACATTGCTGTGAGCTCAAGGGAGACTTAGAAAAAAGAACAACTTCTTTTAGCTGAAAAGTAAAGTAAAATAAACTTAATTCTTTTTCACCTGGAGAAATGTTATTTTTTAAACCCAAGGTTAAAAACATTATCACATTACGTTTTGACTCATGCTTATTTTTATTCCTCATTTAAATGTAGTAATGAATATCCCCTCACCACACACTGTAATACCGTCACTTCTTTCTTTATTTCTTTTTTTTTCTTGTTGGCTTAGATTGAAACGAATATTTGGAATCTTCTACATTTGCTTTTCCTGTAGAATGTGAGATATCATTCATGGCTGGAAAGGAGAATCCATCCTAATATTGATTATGCTGTGTTAGATTTTAGATTTTTCTATAAATGTGTAAAGGCTGTAAACACCAGGAATCCCTGATGGTTTAACAGATTCATTCCTCCTCTGACCACATAATTGCTAAATTGTGCATGTCAAATGGCTTCAGGATATTGTCCCCTCTCCAGCAGGTTATCAAGGGAAACTTGCTGGAGAATGCTGTTGTTTGTGTGTCCTTTAAGTTAGGAACTCAAAGGTCAAGAGTTGCCAAAAGCATTTTCACTGAGTAACTGCTCCTTTTTCCGAGCTCTGTAACATGCTTCTCCAGTGATCCTTGTCATTTATTACTAAATGCATGTATTTAGTTTCTAAGCCAAAGCCAACTTGTATACCCAAGCTTTATTATAATTAATCATAATGATTAGTCATCTAATACACGTTTATTACATGCCTATATGCCAAATTTAGATGATAATATGGATTAATTTTTCTCACAGTTATTTTGAAGATTTTTATTTTAAAATGTGCATTTTTTCAATGATTTAAGTTCCAGTACAAACAATAATTAAATATTTACTTCATAATAGTGTTTAGGATGAGTACAGTCTAAGAGTCCTTATTTGTGGCAGGATAGAAATATCTCTTCTTAATGAGAATGTTTTTGTCTGATTTCAGAGCTAACTTAGGAGTGAAGAGGTTCTATTAATACACTGTGAGTAATGCTAGAATTGAGTTGTTAGAATCCATTTAGTGTGTAGTTTAGAATCTCTGCTCTTCCTGAGTGTTTTCTATGAGTCATACTCCTGAGCAGTTGCCATTGGTTGTTTTATTGGTTAAACTGCTATTGCAAGATTAATCTTTAGTTTTGACAGCTAAAACAGTTGCAGCAATTAATTACTAGGGAATAATTTCCCATCCCAAAAGTACAGACCATGAAAACATGTTCATAAATATGCTGCAATACTTAACTGTCTTCCTCCTAGTATAACCTAAGTCAACTTTGCCATAACAAGTCCTGAAACTCACAAATTGCTTGATCCTAGGAGTAAAAGAATTGAGGGGAGGGGCCATCCGATTTTTTCAAGTGAGTAATAGAAACATATTTGACATTCATATTTGATCAGAATTTCACGATTACATTGCATACGAAAACTTCAATCCTCTGTAAGTTTTTTTTTCTTTTTTTTCTTTTCTTCCTCTTTGATTAATTGTGGTGATATCATTTCAAGAAATGCAGTTTATGAATGTAAAAACTGAAAGAACAAAAGAAAACAAATGATGAACATGACAGGACACTACGTTCAAAATACAGACAAAGAACCCAAGCAGCAGATGAAATCTCAGGCAGCATCTGAAACAAATGAAAGGAAAACAGATTGTCATCAAATCTTCATTTTTTTTCAAAAGTTTAATACATATTTCTTTGGGGAATAGTTTGCAAATGATATATAGAATATGTGAAATACAATTGTAAACACATGCAATTTACCTAGGTTACAATCTGTTCCATGATCTTTGTTCTTTCTTAAGAAAAAAGACAGGGCACACCACTTGGAACAGGATTGTACCAAAATAAATCTGAGATTGAATTATTAGAACTGACATTATTAATATTTTTTTAATATTCTATGGCTTTCTCATGATTCTTTGCATGCCACATTTTAGCAAACTCCAGTGCCTTAATCATTTTAAGATTTGCTGTGTTCTCAATAGCTGTTTGCTGGTATGCAGGCACAATCTCTTTGAATGGCAATAAATATGCATGGCTAAAAAGAAAGCTATAGTCAGAAAATCGTACGTCTAAAGAATTAAGTGCTATATTCAGTGTTTCTTACACTCTTGTTCGCTGAACACATGTTGCCCTCGGGTCTGAAACTGAGCTACCCTTGCCCTTTTGTGGCACTTTGGTCTCTTTCTTTCACCAAAGGCAGGGCCCGGTGGGGGTGAAGCGAATGGGGAGGAGGAGGGCGGAAAGGGAAGGAGGGGAAGGTGGATAGCAGAAAAAGAAGAGGAAAGCTCTCCGTGGGTTGCTTGTTGTGAGAGCCTGGGAAAACCAAACGCTATCACTCCAAAGTGCCTCCTTCCACCCGGCTTCACTCCACGCCGGCAGACCCCGGCCACCAGTCACTGACCACGGCCTCGTCGCCACTTCTTTCCCCCTTTGAGGTTGCATATGTGCCAGAGCGCTGACTGACACCACATTTTGAAACTGATTGTCCAACATTGTCCGGCACAAGCCATGCAGAAACCTCCAGCGTCCGTGCGCAGGGGCGGGACTCACAACAGAGAACATTTCTTTCCAGGTGGTCAGCCGTGGAACACGGGCTCTGACAATTGTCATTGTGTGTGTATCTTGCTACAGAATCACTGGAGTAGAAATGCAGGAGGCAACGCTTGCAGGGGAATGAAAAGGCAAAAGATCAGATATATGTGTTTTATCAAGTATCTTGGGCTGTTCACGGTTTTTCTCCTGTACGGAGACCCCCTGTAAAAGAAGTGCAGTTCATCGGCCCTTCCCCTTACCGGTGCTGTATAATGTTCCAAGTCAGTCAGTTTTTTACGGAGTTATTAAAAGGTATAGTTTGGATAAGCCATATGCTGATCTTATTTAAACGGAGAAGAGTTTTCAGGAAAAATAAGAAATTGCAGCTGGTAGCTACGGTAGTTTACTATTTTTGAACGGCTCTTTAGTATATGGTATTTTAATTCATCCCACAGATTCAAATTGGACTTTGACTGTGTACACTAGGATATACTGTATGGTGTTCTGAGTAATGCTGGTTTGCTAAAATTGCAATGTAGATTGATGCTAAAGAGGCAGCTTTGCCATTTCTAAAATCTTCTCAGGCATTTCGTACAGAATGAAAATGCTGACAGGCTAGCTACCTCTGCAAACATGGATGCTGTAAATGCATGTAGTCTCTATCTTTCTACTTTCTAAGTACAGAATGGGCAATTAGTACGGTTCAGGCTGTTATAAAGATATGCAGCATTCCCATTGTACCAAGAATGCTGATTTTCAGGGGTTTATAATCAGGCAAGGAAAAAAAATGCTATAGATAAAATTGGTATCCAAGTTTCAGCCATGGGTAATTTTATTTTTATTTTTAAAATAATCTGAAGTAAAGTAAAATAATGGTGGCTACTTCCAGGCCAAAGAAATCCAGTACGTGCACAATATCTAAATTCTCTGAATTTCTGTCTGATCATTTACATTTGCTTTCACTTCCACTTTGCACTTGAAAGACAACCTTTTGTGTACTGTGTTTTTGAACTTCACAATCACTCAGGGAAGAGGTCCATGAAAGCTGAAAGTTAGTAGACCACATCAGGGTGAAATACTTCTGCGCTTTGAGTATCAGACGGTCCCTGGTAGCAGAGGTTTCCCATTGGCCATTTGCTGCCTTAGCCTGCCAGAGTTCTCTGTCTCTGGTATTGGTGGTCACGTTGTGTTGGATTTCCTTATTAATACTCTGCTAAGCCAAGGAAAACCTTACTCAGGCTATTCCACCCCTGAAAGCAATTAACCTGTAACATGAGCTATAACATCACTGTGCACTGCAGAGAAACAACAAAGATTTGTTATTTGGCATAATGACAAGTTTTAATCCTCTCCCAGTAGAACTCTCTAGAGGATTTTTAGCACATGGACATTACAGAACAGACATGTTCCAACTGCCCTGGTATGATGCACTGGATTTGTTCCAAACATGGAAAGTCTACCAAAAAGCCAGCGCATAATATTAACAATAGACCATAAAACATGCATTGAAACTTCATTTTACTCAAAACTCTCTACTAAATAAAGCCTGAGCGAGTCCTAATAATAATATATACAACCTATGCATGGAAACATACAATGAAGTTGTTGAGCTACAAAAACTTTGCCAATCTTTAGTCTGTTATCTGAAAACACTTTTATTTTTAAGATTTATTTATTTATTTATTTGTTAACTATCAGTGCTGGGCGGCACCAGGCCATAGCTGAAATCCATGTATCTCTACCTACTCTGTGTAATCTCTGGCTACACCATCTTTATTCTTTCATTCATTCAGCCATCCCACAAACACCGATTTGTACCTGCTCTGTTTAAGGCTTTGAGTTGCATTGCATTACATTTTACAAGAGAATTAAGTATATTAACATTTATTTCCTTGTCTTTATTCCCCAACTGTAGCTCATGTGCATTTTATATATAAGAACTTCCCCTGTTCTCTACTCAACTCGATGAAGCCAATCTTGTCAGTAACGTCATGATTTATTTCTGATAGCTTCTCTACGTTGCACTATTAGACACGAGTTGCTCCAAGTGCTTCATAATTTAAAGTTTATGTGTGTTGGGTAACCTAGTCAAATTAATGTAGCAAAATCCAACCATAATAAAATCTAAGTGTCTTATATACCAGCTCGTTTGCCCCATCCTTTCACAGAAACAGAAATATTCTTCCTTCTTCCTTTACCTATTCTTAATTTTTCCATCATAATCCCCACCAAAAACAAAACAAGACAATTTGAACAGTGAAGTAATGCCTCCAGAGAGCTGTTTCACTGTCTCTTACAAAAGAGGAGCTATAGGTTTAATTTTACTCCTATTTAACTTCTCAGCCAATAAACTATCTGATCGAGTTATTCTGAAGACTGTTTTCTTAATGATATATTTTGCCTCTGACTAAATTGCTTTACTTAGCAATTTGTGTTGCAACTGAAGCACTGATTTGATATTTTTCGGCATGGGAATAAGTGGATCATCCAGTGGGTAAGACCAATCTCTGCACCACAGTGTTTTATCAGCAGAGAATACTTTCCAATAGTGTATCTTTAGTACAACCATTACTAAGTATGAATATAATATTTTATTACTTATGAAATATTAAAATTAGAAGCAGATCTTGAGTTGTTAATTTTTTAACGAGGACTGCAAGAATTGATCACTAGCCTAAATTCTTTTGCTACTGACAAGAGAGAGAGGAATTAGCAGTCATGGCTTCGAGTAGAATGGATGACTCTTCCATTACAGTGTGCGATAAAAGAGAAAACACAAAGAAAGCCCAAATCCACAGTCACTATTCTATAAAGGGATGCACACCTTTAAAGGATGCAAGAAGAAAGAGGTGAAAAGGAAAGGCAACAAGTAAGATCTTCATGGCACTGAGTAAGGGGAAGGCTGGAACAGCCATGGCGTCAGATGAGACTGAGCAAAGTAGAGTGTTGTGTAGATGAATTCTGTATCTGGGGCACCACTTAAACAAACACATTAAGACTAATGTTCTTACTAACAAATGTTGCCCAAAGAAAGTATTTTGAGATTGCTAATACCCATTTGTGTTCCATTAACATAGGTAGCATTCAAATGTCAAGCAGAGGTCTTCTAAGCTTGTCTGCCTTGGATTTAAGTATGATTAGCTCTATATTTCATTCACCGAAAAATACATGCATTCAAGGATATTGCTTATGGGGTCAATAACAGGGCTATTAAACTCCAACGGCTAAGGATTTTAATAGAAAGCAAAGAGAGAACAAGGTTTGTCTTCCTTTGTCCAGTGAGGCTATGCTGTATCATCTCCTCACTCCAAGTAGAGCATGCAGTTTCATTTTCTCTGTGATTACAAGGATATGTCTGGACTCTAGTTGGCATATTTATCCACTTCTCCAAAGGCAACCAGACAGAAAAGTTTCACATCTCCCATGTTTTGAGCAACAGTTGCTGAAGCTACTGTGACACGCATGAAATGAGAAGAGCAGGCAAACCTGAATGCTGAAACACCAGTTTCCTGATTCCTCTGGCATATTTTGCCATGCAAGAGGCAGAATCAGATCTTGTTGTACCAACAGTAGCTTCAGAAAGAGAAATGATTCAGCCATTAATACTTTGACAGAAGCATTCTCTACAATAAGATTTATTTTAGGGATTAGAAAAAATATTTCACAAATCAAAGCTATTTTCAAAGTGTAGAAAAAGAAAAAGCATATTGAAATATTTACTCAGTTTTCAACATCATCCAAAAATCTAGTCAAGTGAAGAATTTTCTCAGGTGAAAGTGGAAGGAATTCACTAATTCTGCAAATAATAGAACGTATTTAATTGAATTGTATACTGTGGGTAAGCTATTTTGCCCAAATCTATCAAATCTGGCTATTTGGTTAGCTGAACATTGCCCTGAGAAACAAAGCCCTTGTAGATACTGGTGATTGAGTGGGATTAATTGCAGTTCTCTTGTTTCCTGAACTCACATCAAGGGTGTGGAGGCAGCGCTATGGGGCATGTTAACGCCCACACCTCTTCCTGGTTGGCTAACGGTGGAACTAACTCTGCATCTATCAATTCCACTGACTAAACATGCCCTTTATGTGCATGCATATGTGTGTATTTTAATTAGAACTGTTTCAGATGGTATTTATAATCATTATATATTATTATATATGGTATACATACCTTAATATCACTAGATGTGCTTTTGTCAACCCCCCTAAAAATTACTCAAAGTGTCTCTCTTAAATGAAAATTTACAGACCTATTTTTACACAATAGTCTAGGAGACAAGTTGAAAATGGCTACCTTGGGGGCCAAGGTACATATGAGTTATAAATTTAGCCTTCTTATGATTCAGTGTTTGACCTGAAGCTGTGTTTGCTTTCCCGCCTTTAAAATAGTAATAATTTCTTTTTACATATTAGAGTCAAGTGGCTTTTACTTTACAGGAAAATGCTTTAAAATACTGTGGGTAATAGCTAATGAAGCATTATCGTTGGACATTTTGTATTTTGATGTGAAAACTAGGGCTAGGGCTGTCATTTCCAATTTTGTTTTTAAAATAAGGGTTTTTTCTAATAAAACAGATCTTCATGCCTTCTTAAAAGCCAATATGTATAACTTTAGTAATCTGAAGAGTGTGGTTGGTGTTTTAATTTTTTCATTGGTGGTCTTAAAGGAACAGACTAGCCCAAGATTTCTTCTTTTCCTTTCCCAATTTTATAATCTCAGCACTTTATGTCAATTTGGGTTTTTTCCTCCCTATTTTTAGGTTATTGACTCAATATCAATAGCAAAAAGTACTAAGAAAAAAAAAACTACATGGTTTTGTTTTAAATATGTCTAATTTCCAGATTGCAACTTTCATGAAAATCAGAAGCATTGATTAGCTAATGTGTTGATCACATACCCAGAGGTGAGATTGTAGAAATGTCTAATGTTCCTTTTTCATGTGTTCTAGAAAATAGAATAATCCCATACAAAGTTATTAATTCTAACCTTATAAAATATAAAATAAAACGATCTCACTTTTATATTTAATTTATACATTTTTGTATGTATATACAACTAATTTTGAACTCCCTTATTACAGAGTTGAATTATAAGTAGCACATATACTGCAACATATTTGTAAATTAGATCTTTATTCATTTGGGGAGGCAGTATATCTTCTTTTAGTATGAGAAGGAATGTAAATTGTCTGCAGATGATTTCTGGTATAGGTTATAAGAAAAAATACCATACAGCAACATTTACTTTACAAAGCAAAAGGCAACCAACTTTTGCTCATTTCAATACAATAAACACCTACATTTCTCAGTTTAAATATTTGGAAATGAGATCTATAACACATGTGTCATTTGTTCTAAATTTTTTTTAAAAATGGTAGTTTGGTTTAAATTTTTGTTTGCCATTATTCTATGAAATCTGTGTTCCAGAAAGCAGCAGATGTATAACCTGCTCCGTTAAAATATAATAAAAAAGCACCCAGGGCACTTTATGAAAAGTAGCATTAAAATAGTATTTTTGATGCCAAAGAATTGTATTCTTGGAAGTCAGTTTAGTAAAAGTAATTGGAATCAATGGGTTAATTGTTTTTAGAGCACTTATAAGTAAATATTATTAGCAAAGTATTTTAATTACTGTGCTTTATGTGGCCTAAATGTAAGCATTTATTAATACAAACCAAGCGCTCATTAGAAATTTGCACAGAAAATGATAAAATATTATGTATGAAATGAAGCATTAGCATGGACCATTAAGTCCTCTATTTTCATTTAATTGAATTTGTCAGTAGTACCCTCTTTAACTGAAAACCAGTCATAACCACAAAATTAAATAATAATTAAAGAAACAACTATTGAAAGAGTTGCTTGGAAGCTAAGGTGCCATTTAACCAAAACATAGCAATTTAATGTAAATTGCAGACCATGTAGATGCAGTTCTGAAAAATTATGCATCCTGTGGTTCCGTATATGTTTGATTTAGCAAGCATTTCAGCATTACAGATTAGATGTCCTAGTTGAAGAGCCAGTCTAATTCAAGAAGTTGGGAAATAGTCAAAAGTTCCATAAATAATTATGCTGTGATAAGCCAATAAACGTTGTACATAACAATTCAATTTATTGCTAAATAATCAATAGTTTTGGCCAATAATATCAGTATCAACATATAGGACTGTGAGTATATATGTCTTAGTGTTCTGAATAAACCAGTGAGCAAACTCTGTATGTGGTCCTATAACTAAAACTATGGCTAAAGTATACTTCACTGTTCTACGAATGTGGGATGTAGCTTGAGTATTCTTCGTGTTATAACTATATTACTCCTTCAAATAAAATTTCGTTTATAGATTATTGCCTTAAAAATTATAGCCTAAGACTCAATTTAATTTACAAAAAGAAAAAATCTAGTTTCATTGTGTGCATACATGTGTGTGCATGTATTTGTAAACACATATATGCATGTATTTATTTTTAATCATTGCCTTTCTGAAAGTTCTCCAACCTTTGCAAATTATTTTTTGCTTTACCTAGACACGCTCCATGTTGCACAACCAGCAGGGGGAGGTAAGATTTAAGGAAATAGAAAATGAACTTCACAGAAGCAACTACTTCTGTGGAGGCAAATAAACAAACAAAAGGAGAGACTTTTCAGGGAGTAGAATGGAGAGTGTCTGAAGCATTTGGAATAGGTTTAGTGTCTTAGATATGAATGTTGGCTGTCAATTAGAATTTTGATAAACATTTGCCAATGTACTTTAAAGGCCTAGGTTTTAAGTACTATCCACAGATGAATTCTGGTTATGAAATCCTTTGTGATATTTTCCAATATGCAAACTGTAGCTGAATTTATGTTTGTGAGTCAACTTACATAATACAAAAGTATAGCACTCATGCAAATAGTCTCATGAGCTTGGAGAAAAGGTTATTGTTGTTTAAAAATTTCACAGAATCATGTCTGCTCACATAACTGATGACTTGTATGCAGGAATTCATAAATGTTAGCCACATGAGCAATTGAAGGATTTTTAATTATTTAAAAAAATAACTATTTAACATGTAATTAAAATTATATTTCTTTATTTTCATGCAAGTGATCAAATAAGTGTGTGTATAAGTTGGATGTGAAGTGTTATTGAAAGACAATTATGTTTCCTTGAAAATGATAAAGTTTAGGATTTGGAATAAAGTAATATCATTTTCATATTTACAAACTTCATTTTGATAAACTCAGTTTAGTCGGGATAAATATTAACTCATGCTTGGGGCAGTGATGTGTGCCTGTAGTCCCAGTAACTCACTACTCAGGAGGCTGAGGTGGGAGGATTAGTTGAAGCCAGCAGTTTGAGGCTGCAGTGTGTTGTGATGATGCCTGTGAAAATGGCCACTGCATTCCAGCCTGGGCAACATAGCAAGACCCTCTCTCTTAAAAAAAATATGAAGTTAACTCAGTATTGCCTAATACTTAGAACTTTGACAAGTATGAACAGTGAATATGTCTGCAGTTAATGTGAAGTAGATTTCTTGCCTAAAAATACAAATGGATGAGGAAATGGATGAGGAAAATATATTGAATTACATTAAATTTTTTGTGAAGAAAAATAGAAAAATTAAAACCATATCTTACATTCGTAAGCTGATTTCTCATTGCAAAACTCTCTCAAATATTTTATTTCATTGGATCTTCAATACCTTTTAAGAGGAACTTATACCCACTTTACAGATTGAAAAATACAGCATGTTTTCAATGATATTTTAAAATAAGCCTTGCTTCCACAAATTATATGGATTATATTTCTCTGTTTTAAAAGGTGATAATGAAGTGATTTTCAAAGTTATATTGTAGAACTTAAAATCTGAGCTTTCTCCATTGACTGAACTCCTTTCTAATGATAAAACAGCAGGTATAAATACCCTTTCACATTTTAGTTGCCTCAAAGTACATATTAATATTGAGACTTTGAAGGAAATTTTTCAAGAATTTCATTTCAGATCACCATGTAAGGCAAGAATTGAATTTCAAAAAAACTGAATTCAGTTTAAGGTAATTTAAAAATCTTTGCTAATCCTGCTACACACAAACACATGCACACACACTCACACTTGGACACACCACTGAAGTGCTAATGGCAACTTTGTTACATTTTCCAATACTCTTTTTTGTCTTTTTATGTAATTTTCCAATTTTTTAAGTTGTCAGATAATAATTGTGTATATGTATGGCATACAATGTGATGTTTGGATCTATGTATACCTTGTAGAAAGAGTCCAGGAAACTAAATATACAACACCTCACCAACTTATTTTTTTGTGGTGAGAACAATAAAAATCCATTCTGTTAGAAAATTTGAAATATACAATGCATTATTATTAACTGTGGTCACCATGGGATGCAAAAAAATCACTAAAACGTATTCCTCCTAACTGAAACTTTGTATCCTTTCCTCATTCTTCCTCCTCCCCCACCCCTGACCCCAACAGGCCTCTGGTAGCCACCTTTCTACTCTGTTTCTCTTAGATTTACTTTTATAGATGCCACATATAATGAGATCATACTGGTATTTGTCTTTTTGTGCCTGGCTTATTTCAATTAGCATAATGTCCTCCAGTTCCATTCATGTTGTGGTGAATGACAAAATTTCCTTCTTTTTAAAGTCTGTGTAGTATTCCATTGTGTGTATACATCACATTTTCTTTATTCATCCATTGATGGACACTTAGGTTGCTTCCATATCTTGGCTATTGTGAATAATGCTGCAACGAACATGGGAATGCAGATATCTCTTCAACACACTAATTTTAATTCCTTTGGATAGATACTCTGAACTGGGATTACTGGATCATATGGTAGTTCTATTTTTAGTTTCCAATATCCCTATTTTATTCTTGACTTTTATTTCAAAAGATTAATTAAAGAAGAAAAGCAATGATTGGGGGCCATGAAGCTCCAGGATTGAGGATTATTGTAGCAATTAGACCTCTAGTTCATATGTGTGCTGTGAACATGTGTGTCCCACTCTGGGTGTTTCAGTTTTGGACCCAGTGTTAAGTTCAAAGAGGAGAAAAAAAGAGACTGTGAAAGACTTTTCGCTAAAATATCTAGTTCTTACTAAAATATTTAATTTCTTTAAGCTCTTGAATATTTTATCATATATAGATTAAACTGAGATTCATAGAATTTAATGCGGGGATTTGGGCTATTTTTGGACGTTATATATGCTGATTTTGTTCTTCTACAATATAATACTTTCTTCTAAATTCATGCACAACAGTTTTGCTCCTCTAATACTTCACCACTCATGCCTTTCCAGAATATCCCTTTATATTGGACAGATCACTATAACTCTCCATTAACCGCTACAACTAATTTTTAAAGTTGGGGTGAAAACATGCCACAAACCCTCAATATTTGTGGATGTATGAATGAATCATTGATACGTAAGTGTGACCATATCCCATAGTCTCAAAAAAAAAAAAATACGACAAATTCTGTTGGGCTGTAGTTTACCAAATCATTTGGGGAGGTGGTATTAATATATCATATCCTCACCTCACTAGGCTAGGCAATCTATTCAGCTCTGGCATTTAAAAAGGGATTAAAAAGACTTTGAGACTTGCTATACGAAGTCTAGATTCAGATTGGTACGCAGATAGCTGGCCATTTAGTAGGAAAAACGTTATTCCAGTCAGATGGCCAGGATTATGCTGAGATAACTCACAATCTGAAAACATCTCAATAGTTTAAAGCAACAAGTGAATTATTCAGTTCTGCTAGAGGTCCGACGTGGACTGGTGTTAGAGAGGGAAGCGGAAACATGTTCTGCTCTGTTAAGTCACTCAGGGACCCAGGCTGATGGAGGCTCCACCATATGACAGTATTGACATCTCAACACGGAAATCTGCTTAGCGGTGGAAGTGAGAACGGGGGATTATGCTCTGCCTTTCAATTCTTCATCCAGAAGTGATGCGTGGCATTTGTCTTATATATCATTGACCAAGCTAGTTACATAACTACATCCCACTTTGAGGGAGTGGAGCAGTGTAACCTGCCATATGCCTAGAAAGAGGAGAGACTAGGACAGATTGGTGAAATCATATTGTCTCTCACAGAAACCAATAGGAATCAAATGAATGTGAAGTTGTTGAGAGTTTCAGAAAAGATACAAAAGGAGTATTTTTTTAAAAGTATAGGCTATTTCTTGTAATCAATTTTTTTTTTTTTTTTTTTTTTTTGAGACAAGATCTCACTCTGTTGCCTGGGCTAGATAGAGTGCAGTGGCGTCATCGTAGCTCACTGTAACCTCAAACTCTTGGGCTCAAGAGATTCTCCTGTGTCAGCCTCCCAGGTGGCTGGGACTACAGGCACGCACCATCATGCCCAGCTAATTTTTCATAGAGACAGGGTCTCACTCTTGCTCAGGCTAGTCTGAAACTCCTGGCCTCAAGCAATCTTCCCACCTCGGCTTCTCAAAGTGCTAGGATTACAAGTGTGAGCCACCACGCCTGGCCTTGTAATCAATTTTCAAACTACAAATATAAATGTCTCTCAAGAAGCGTTTGAACAATTAACTCAGAAATCTTAAAATTCATAGTGTTAAAGAAATAATGTTCTTCCTCCTAATAGGCCCTCATCTCAAGTCTGGTGCCACCAAAAATGTCCATATGTGCACAGAATCCTCTCACATTGCCATGGCTGGTCCTCAGTGTCCCTGTTTTTTAAGAAAATAAACTTGTATTGGCCGGGCGCGGTGGCTCACGCCTGTAATCCTAGCACTCTAGGAGGCCGAGGTGGGCGGATCGTTCTGAGCTCAAGAGTTCGAGACCAGCCTGAGCAAGAGCGAGACCCCATCTCTACCAAAAATAGAAAGAAAAAAATTAATTGGACAGCTAAAAAAATATATATATATAGAAAAAATCAGCCGGGCATGGTGGTGCATGCCTGTAGTCCCAGCTACTCGGGAGGCTGAGACAGTAGGATTGCTCGAGCCCAGGAGTTTGAGGTTGCTGTGAGCTAGGCTGATGCCACGGCACTCGCCCCAGGCAAGAGAGTGAGACTCTGTCTCAAAAAAAAAAAAAAGAAAAGAAAAGAAAAAGAAAATAAACTTGTATTATATGGGACAAATTAGATCTTCCTACACTTATGTGACCCCTGAGTCATGTGAAATCTTGGCATTATTTAATCCTTGGGTATTTTCAATAGATTTTGATCCCAATGTTCATCCTCCTAGGCTGCCCCTGCATCTGAAGGCTTGCTGGTCATGTGTACATTTGGATCTATCCATCTATAGTCCTCATTTTGTGTATGAAAGCTGATTCCTCCTGGTCTCTAAACAACGACTCACCTATCTTCCGATTAGAACAATCTGCTTATATTAAGTGTAACAGAAAAACTTTTAAGCCATCATTTATAGCCATTAATATAGAATATGAGACAAAAAAAAGAGACATTAGAAAAGGGCAAAGACTAAAAAGGTTTAAAAAAACTGTATTTTAGACTACAATCCAGAAAATGATGTGACAAAAGATCAAACTATGGCCAGGGATAAAAAGAAAATTCTAAGTGAGAAATAGATATGATCCTGAATCCCTTTGTTGCAATTCCAAACTCCAAAGGAAAAGTGTTTGTTTTATTTATTTTTTTGCAAGTTTGGCAGCAAACTCATTAGACAGCAGAACTCAACATGAACTGATAAAAGAGGTCTTAATTTTTATTTAGCCTATTTAGCATGAATAGCCATACATTTCACTGTGGAAATGTCAATATAGTTGTTTATGGGGTATTATCCCAGCTCTGACTGGGGATCCTATCACGTATACATGATGTGCAGCTAATACTTTTAACTCTGAAGAATTCTGTTTCCAAAACATCTGGCCCCAAGGGTTTCCAACAAAAATTGGCTACCTGTAGACAAAAGCCCATTTTCGGGGAAATTAAGAGGTCTGGGTTTGAATTCTCCTCATAGGTTAATCATTACTTTGCTTCTCCGTGCCCCACTTCTTCGTTTGCAGTGTAAAGAGTGTGTGCACCCAAAGACTTCCAAGGTGTTTTTCTCTTCTAGTGCTCTCTGATTTTATTAACCTTCACATTATATCCTTTATAAGTTCTCATATTTATTGACTTCTAGTAGCTATATTGTCTCCTTCTTTGATGCAAAACAGTCTTCTAGGGGCAGGCACCGTCCCGAGCTCTGCTCCACCACATGCTCCTGCTTGGCAAGCATGGTGTGATGAGGGCATTGAGAGGATTTATACTCTTAATCTTTGAGTGTCCACAAGGAAAAATATTGAAATTTAAAGCAATTGAATATTGATTTAGACATAAAGTGAATACAAGAACTTTAGCTTTGTATTTGCAAATAAGCTCATAGTCTTCCCAAATCATTTGGTTTTTATTTTGGCTTTTTAATATACTACATAAAACCTTTTAGACCTCTAAAAGAACTGTGGTTTAGACTAAAAAAAATACTTTATGATGTTGCCTATGTGAGATGGAAAATAATGCCTTATTACACATGTTGTGGTTGTGTCCCAAATTCCCAAATCAATGTCATTTTTGTTAAAAGTGATCGATATTATTCATGCAGTAAAATAACTCATTTGATTATTCCCTGTATTATTCTTGTGAACATATTATGAGCCAGATTCTGATTTTTATACTCATGAAAAGTCTACCTAACACTTTAAATGGAATCTAATTGATTTCTAATTTATTCTGCAGGAGGAATGTGTTGTGTGGTGTGTGTGTGTGTGTATGTTCATATGTTCGGAACCTAGCTTTAGATATTTATATTATTAATTTATATTAGGGTATTTTCGAAAATAAGTTCTTTAACAAAACTAATGCTAAGACGTAATTCCTTTCAGCCAAAAATGTGGAACATCTTTTATTTTACTTGTGAAATAAAACAACTTTATTTATTTCGTTGAAAGAGACTATTAATGAGTAAATATACTTATAATTTTAGAGAACATTTTTCAAGTCAATGGATGTATCAGTTATACATTTCTGCATAGCAAACCACCCCTAATTTTAGTGACTTAAAACAACAAAGAGTTATGCGTGCTCATGAGTCTGTGGGTGAATAGTCTGGGTATTGCCTTTGCTAGTTTCCCCTGCATGCAGCTGCAGGGTCAGCTTAACTCAGTGGTCCAGCGTGGCTGACAGGTGATGCTGGCTGTTGGATGAGGTGCTTTGGTTCTTCTGCAGGCATCAGGCTACACCAGGCTTCTGCACAGCATGGTGAATTGAGATTCCCAAGAGTGCTCAAGCAGAAGCTGCAGGGCCTCTTGAAGCCTGGACACCAGAATTCACACATCAGTGTCATGACTTCCTATTGTTCACACAAGTGACAAGGACAGCTATGGGAAGAGCAGAGAAGCAGTATCATTCTGCAAAAGAGACATGGCCATAGGCAGTTGTAATTCCATGAAATTCAATTTTATTTCTATATCGCCATGGGTCTTAGAACTACTAGGAGACCCTAAAGACCTTCATCAAACTAAAAATTTCTACAATCTTCCAATTATTTTTTTTAGAATGGCATATTTTCATCACATCCAGTCTTCCCTCACTTTACAAAATAAAGCCTACTTACTGCTAATCCATCATCATTCTATCGCACATTATGCCAGAGTTCTAAACAAAGGGCATTCCAAATGCCGTAGGCGAAGACTCCTTGGTATTCTTTGTCTCCTGTACAGTTACCTACTAAAAGAAGACTGTGACATTAGAAATAGATATTTTGGCCTGTAAAATCAGATGCTCTGTATTCAGACATAGGATAGAGTGAAGAATGACAATCGCTCTTTAAGAGCTGTTGCTTCTTTCTTAACTGCACTACTGTCAAAGAGTGCACCGCTGCAAGAGCCCTGCAAGAGCAAAGTCAATCGAGCCCCAGAAATAGAGATATAATGATAACTGCATCCAGAGAAACATTATAAAACATAAATCATAATGGTCACAGAATATTATTTTTAGAATTCCAATTTACATACTTTTATATCACCAAGAAGCAAGATTTGATGATCAATAAAAGACTTCTAAGCATAAAAATATATTGCATTAGGATCAACTTCTTTGGGGGAAGTGGAATGCAAATGGAGTTCAAGGAGAAAAAGGAACCGTATAAAATTTCTGACTGTTAAAGAACATCCTGTGCATATTTTCTTAAATGGATGATGGTAGAAACCAAATCTCAATGGTATTTAGATTTCATTGGATACATTTTAAGGAGTAGTACAGAAGTTTTACTTTTATGTCAATATTTACAACATGCCAGAAATTACAGTCTTTGAAAATATTTAAACTTAAGAGGAAATATTTTGTATAGCTACTTATTTTATACTAGAGGACATACAGTTTGTTAAAATTTTTTGTTATGTGAGTACCAAAAAAAAAAAGGAGGAGCCACTGATGTATAGGGTGCTCTAACTCACAGTCCTAGACTTCGGGACAAAACTAGTATCCCTTTGATTGAAAGACACTGATCAGGCACTGGGATGCAGTCAGGTTATCACTAATTTTACAGGGCTTAAGCCAAACCGAACACTAGTAATCAGTGATTGCGTAAGAACCCCTAAATCTAAGACTATTCAGCCCAGTAAAAAGATGATTCATATCTGGGCTGTTCCCAGCTACCATTTAGATGTGATCCAAGAAGAATAATGGTTAAGTTTTTGCAGTTATGGAACACTGAAGCTCAAACAAATAAGTATTGATACTGCCGCAACTTACATTGCCTTTGGCCTGCACCTCACATAAAAGTGCCTGAGCACTCACTCACACCAAAGTTTGCATGTAATGGCAGGACTACCTAGACATGGTGTCCAGACTTCCATTGATCAAGTTTAAGAATATCAGCTTTAAAGGAAAACAGTCACATCTTTCACCTGCTTTGAAAGCCCTGTAACACTGTACATATCTAAATACTCAGAACTCAGCAAATATTTGCTGATGGTACTAGCTGATATTTGTCTTCCTTGACATTGCTTTTTGATATTCATTTTCAAACATCCTAAATTCGGTATGAAAAAAATCATTTTGGAAGGGGGTGAATTCACACAACCCACTTTCAACACAGTTCTCAAAGCAGTTTGTAATAGACCAGGCTGACTGAGGCAACACCTAGCAAGCTGAAGCCTGTTCCATTTTGAACACACCAAGAACAGATTCTTGCTTTCATGCTTTGAAATATTCTTGTCTCAGCTCCAGATCAGCCTTTCCATGAAGCATTCATTTTATGCGATTTCTTATTTCACATATTCTGCTTTGAAATAATTTAATATTATAACACTCAAACATAAGACAATACAGAAAGAAAATGACTGGCATGGTTCTATGAACTGTCTTTCTCTCTCCAGCTTGCTTAATTTCAGAGGCTATCACTACCTAGAATTTTATCCATTAAAATCCAAATCTTAATTTTGACTATGGGAGATGCCAGTTAGATAAGCTTATCCCTATTGATGATAGGATGAGAAAAGTTTGATATGAATTATAAATTTGTTGATGTTAATATTTAAGTTTTCCATAGTATAAACATTTAAATTAATATAAATACTGTATCTACCTTAATATGAATATCTCAAGCACAACTAGACATCCAATTAATATAAAAACAGTGTATTTTATGCAATATATACAAGCTGATTTTTAAATATATTTTATGGCTTTCTTTCATGAACAGACCTTCATTATCATTCAAATTCATAAAAATAGTCTTTTTAAAGCAAACTATACAAATTTTTTTAAATCACCATTTTTATTATTTCCATGAAAGAAAAGTTGGTTTGTCACTTGTACCCCTTAGAAAAACGTCCAGAACTCCACATTTATTCTACAAGCAAAGGCTAAACCCAAATCTATTTGTTGACTTAGTTACAATCATATATCATTTATTTTGGTTCCTAAGCTAAAAAAAAAAAAAAAAAATCATAGCCAAGCTGGGATGACCACTGCGAAATGCAAAATACAAACCTACATGGTAGCAATAGGTAGCGTTTTCTGAGTGCCTAACATGTGCCAGGCGCTGTTTAAAGGTTTGGCATCTTATTAAATCTTCATAACAACCCTAAGGGGTAGGCGCTGTTACCTGCATTTCAAAAATATGACTGGGGCTCAAGGAGTGTAACATCCCCCAAACCACAGAACAGGAGATGGAATTAGGTCTCAAATGCACGTGGTCTGGCTCCAGACCAGTTGGTATTTAAATTTAAATAGATAGTAATTAAAATTAAAGAAAATTAAAAATTCAGTTTCTCAGTATCACAAGCCAACTTTCACATGGCTGGTGGCTACCACAGTGGCCAGCACAGGTATAAAACATTTCCGTCACTACAGAAACTTCTATTGGATGGTGCTGTGCTAGATTATTCCGCCTTACCAACCGCTAGAAAAAAATTAAATCACAGGATTCTTTTAGAACAAGAATGACTTTAATCCATAAATGACACTAACATTATTAAATTTGCTCATTATTCTCCCTTGTTGACCACAATTAATATTTTGTCATAATAGAGTTATTACACAGGCAAAAAGTTTTCATTGAGAAAATCTAAGTGACAACTATCACATTGTACACATAGACACTAAATAGTGCCTGAACAATGAAAATATGCTGAAACAACCAAATTAAAAGTGTTGCCAACTTTTGCCTCACCAAGGAAAGATGGCTCATAAGAAAGTGTGTTGGGATTACAAAATTATAATTTAAACAGGAGACAATTAAAATTTCTGCTTACTCACCTTTTGATGCTTAAATAGCAATGGGAATATTGGTGATATAGACCATAAATACCATAGTCTGAAGACAATTTTTAAAAAGTTGACATTACATATATGTAAGTTACAATTGAAATTTGGAGAATAAATTTTGAAGCTTAGTACATGGCACTAACAATTTGTGTAGCAAGTTAGGAGTTAACAATAAGTTCAAAATATTCTTTATTTTATAAAATATTCTTCAGTCAAATCCATTTAAATAGCAAAGTCTTGAGAAGAGTTAGAAGGTTATGTAGTTGAAATGCAACCTTAAGTGGGGAATGGGGAAAGCAACTTTACTAACCCTTAATAGTACCAAATTATGTTTCAAAATAAAGCAAATGAGCTAAAATTTTAGAAGGCACTATGACTTCTATGTGAGGTTGTGCAATAATACTACATACCGTTAGGAAAACATTGTGCAACTTGTCTAATATCAGTCTACCTTTACAGTTCTAGTTTTAAATCCAAATTAACTGCTTTAATGGTTCTTTCTGAACATGCATTATGACAAACTATGTATAAAATCTTTTCAAATAACATTGGCCCACAGTACCTGCTAAATCTACTTATATTTGGGTTAGAGGGTTTTTGAATGGGCCATTAACGTTGGCGATCTCAGGACAGACAGCACATTCTTCCATATTAACAATAATGAAAACTGTGGGCTTCTGGCTGTTTGGAGTGCTTGGGAAAGAGAAATGTGTCCTGTTGTCTACTAGACATTTTAATAAAGTTTCTATAAAAATACAGAGGAAAGCTTAAGCAGTGAGTGTGTGATGCCAACTGTTAAGATCTTGTGTCTACATTCCTATCTGGTCTTGCTTTTCTTCTCTGTGCCCTCTCCCGAGTGCAAACGGCAGCTGCAGCCCCAGATCCTGCTGGAGCCTCTGGCCAGTGTTTGGGGAGTTATTTTTAGCCACCTCTGCTAGTCTTGGTCTAGGTCAGACAAGAGAGTGTTGAAGACCAAGGGAACGTGAAAGGCTCGGCTGTGACTGTGAGTCTTTAAGGAATTACATCGAGTGCCCTTTTGCAGTTGCTGTTGTTTTATAAATGTCAGGAGAGCAAAATTTAACATGTTGAGTTTTATTATAATCTGAAATACTTATATCACCAAAAGTAAAAGTTCAAACTGATCATTATGTCTCTGTGCTGACTTCTCAAAGGGAAATGCTTAAAGGAAACAACAATACAATGAGAATTACTGCACTATGAAATTAAAAACATGGAATGAGGTGTGTGTGGACATAGACGTAGTGATTTTTTTGAATATCTGAAAGCTGATATTTTAAGTCATTTTTAAAAGGATGATAGAAGTCTCCTTTCCTAAAAACCTTAACCTAAATCTTTTCTATGTTTGTTTGGAATTTTTGCCAAGTTTCCTTACAAAGTATAAATACATAAATGCATGGCATAAAGAACTAATGGTATCCAGGTCTCCAATTAAAAATCCCAACTACCAGTAACAAACTGCATCTGCTCAGGGTAAATTAATGCTTCGTAAATTCTGACTTTTGTATGTTTACATAATTATATTTCAGACATAAATGCAACAATAATAGATTATTTAGTTTGTAACTCTGAATATCTTATCCGAATATTAAAAAGAAACATCATGTACTTACATATACCAAAATGGCATAACTGAACAAATCTAACAATTTATGATGCTAATTTTAACTTCAATATTCTTGGTATAGTAAAATTAAGATCACTGAATAAACTGATAATTTCATTAGATTTATATCAATGAATTAATTTATTTGTAATTTTAAATTGCATTTGAGGGAAATTAGGAAATATTTTTAAATTCATATTTACTCTAAAATTTTCAAGCTTATAAATTCAGACAGTCTCACTTGAATCCTCAAATATCTTAATTTGCTTTGAAGAGAAAGTATTTTTTCTTTCATTCATATAATTCAAAACAGCTAAACAGATTCTACTTCAACAATTTAAATGATTCACATGTGAGAACAAATATGGAAAATCTAAGCCCCAAACAAAATTGCAGACTTAAATTATAATGATAATTTAAAATGTGTGTAATATAATTATAGTATAGGGTCTGCTATAATGAGCTCGGCGATACTATATCTATATCAAATGTGTTAGGACCGTGATATTAGATATGCCTTTCTCTGAGCATTTTTTTACACATTTCTGAATTACGATACCTGTGCCAGAATCAGTCTACTGTATCAAGGATTTTTTGGATGGAGAAGTGAATTTTTTAAATTGTCAAAACATGATAGAGCAAACTTTCATTTTCTACATAGGCTCTACTAAAATATGAATATCAACTATGTATGAATTTTAAGTGTACAAAGATAGTATGTACTCCTTTTGAAAATATCTCTGGAAGAAAGTTGAAGACATATAAATTGATAATTCAGATTCAATAATTTCATATCATTGAAACAAATTGGAAACATTTAACTATTGAATATTAATTAATGATCATCATGCCCTTCCACAAAGATGCTTAATTGGGCTTTTTACACAAATGTTTTTCTTTTAGAAATATGTTTCATATAGAAATACTTCAAACCACAGTGCAGGCCCTCTTCTGACAGTTATACCTTGGTTGATAATTAAACTAATACTCGATTGTTGAATTGACAAATATACATCATTACTTCATATAAAAGTTTAGCGCAGTTAACAGAAAACTGTTTTATAGCCAGTTATGTTTACACTGAGTAGTTCTATGACAAAACACAGGAGGAATTATCCTATTTGTTGTTTGGTATGGAAGTACTGCTTAGATTAAAAAGTGCTTGATTCCAGGTTGAGGCAGGAAGGCAATGCAGAGTTACTGTCTTCAACAGTGATGGGCTGTGCACTGCAAATTCCAGAAACAAAGAAGACATAATATTCAACTGCATATATCCAAATAATCATCCCTTCATTCGTCCATTTGTCTATCTTTCCATCCATCCATCCACCAATCCACCAAACATCCATTTAACAAGGAGCAAATGAATAGTTATAATGCCCAAAGCCCAGTGCCAACATAACACTGATGAAGACACAATGGGTCCAGCTTATCCCCTAGTGGTGAGACAGGCAGACAGTTAATTAAAATATTAATATAAATTCTACTGAAATAGGGCTACATATATATTTTTTTCCCCTATGGTGGCACTTAAAACGTGTGACAAATTTTAAATGGAGAAGCATAGTAGTTTTCCAGCAGAAGGTAGAACTGTGTCTTGGAGGACAAGGTTTGGTGCCTTTAGTAACAGGAAGCTCCAGAGGCCACCGTGTCATCCCACTACTTGCCAGCACAGATTAGACACATAGCTGGGGCTCCATAAACATTGACTGCATACATGAGCAGAGAGAAAAGTTGTCCAGGCTGAGAGAATAGCATATGCAGGTTCAGAAGCAAGCACCCCGTGGGTTCTGGAAGAAGTTACAGGTGTGGCTGGGCTATGTGGTAAGTGGAGAGGTACAGTGGGAACGTAAGCCCCAGAGAGCAGAGAGAGCCAGATGGTGAATCATATGGAAATTATGAAAACTGATGAGATAGCATCTCCCCCGCTTTGAACTCTGTTGAAAAAGGCAAAATTATGTTTGGACACTGAGCCATGAATCAATAAGAGAGCAGAAAGATCAGCGCAAAGACAGGAGGATGAGGTCTTGAAATGATGCATATTTTACAGTATCTTGTCTTTCCAGTTCAAAGAAATCTTTATTTTTCAGGAGTAATTGCTGTACAGAAATAAATTGCCCCTTTGGAAGCGAGTAACATTTTCCTTGTAGTTAGTGGCCTTTTAATAATAATTAGTTTCTGAATAAATAAATACGTGTATAAATAGATTTCTATCTCTGAATCTGTATTATTTCCTAATCCTTTCACTGTGGAAGCTTTCTCCCCCTTCAGTGGAAGCCGGCCGGGGTCCAGGGTCCGAGCCTGGCTGCCAGGTGTGCACCTTGACTGATGAGGGCAGAGTAACCTGCTGACCCCACCCCACCCCTGGTTTCCGGGCTGCCTTTTATCCTGAACCCTCGCTCCTTTTTCACTCTCTCTCTCTCAAAACCCTAAGTAGCCCTGGGCTGATCATTGGCTGTGTACTGTCCCCAAGTCCTGGCCAGGGTGGCCTTCCTGGCTTAGCCCTTCACGTGCCTCTTGACCCTAGTTTTTGGATTCTGATTCAAGTTTAAGTAATTCCTCCTCTCTGGTTGCTGATTGTAGCTGGATTTTGGAACCACCTGTCATCTTTCATTTTCCTTTATCAGATATTCTGATTTAGGCTTTCTGACATTGCCTCCCCGCCTGGGATTCTGACACTAATTCTAGACTTGAAAAGCTTCCAGATTTTATTTATGTATTTATTTATTTTAGTCTTGTAAATCAGCTTTTATTCCTAATACAGACAATCCCTGCTTTCTAACAGTTCACAGCCTGGACAAAGACATGCATGCTACAGAGCTCTGCCACATGTAACTTTAATGCACGAGCCGCGCTAGGTGGAAATTGGCACGCTGGGTTCCTGAGGACGGCCCGTCTGTCAGCACACAGGCAGGCCCTGCTAGACTACCCAGAAAAGCTTGGTGTAGGTCTTTAAAAGTGCATTTTAAATCAAAGCAAGTGTGCATAAAAGCAAAGTATCTTTTTTGTATTTTCAATACAATGATATTTTTAAAAATTCTTACAAAGAGTCTTGAGTGAATGCAGATTTTTTCTAGCTTGCCTCCCTGCAATGTTGGATTGTACACGTTACAGCATAGTTATGTATAAATACAAGCATAGCATAGAATACTCCTTCCCAGCAGAAATTCTTCCTAAGAGCCTGCTGCTGCTTGTGGTGAGAAACATGTGAAATAAGTCTTTTACAAAGTAATAGAAGTTTTAAGTCAAATTATGCTAATTTTTACATAAATAGACACAAATTCAGGGGGGTAATAAGATGCAGTACGAATCATGCCCAATCTTCTAGACTGCCCTTATGGAAGAAAAAAAAATTTTTTTCTAGTTAGGAGACAGAAAAAAATGATATGTTCAGCTATTTCTCAATTGCTGGTGACTCATTAATACCTATGTAAGAGATTCATCCACTGATAAAATCACCTATCTTCCACTTTTCCTAGAGTTTCAAACAAAAAATTCATTTACTGTTCTACCAAAAGCATAAGATCTTTTGTTGTAGCCACTATATTCTGTAGACACATTGGCCTCTTACATAAAATAGAGCATGTAGAGCAGAGTTAATTTTATATCTTTGTCCAGAGTTTTGCAGGGATTTTGTGATGTTTCCGCAGTATGAATACAATTTTTTCTTAAATATCGGTTCTCCATAGTCAACTAGTTAACTGCTGCCGTAGTGTCTTTAAATGTCAAACGACTGTTATGGCTCTTCCTAAATACTTAAAGGGAGGTTTTTTTTTTTTTTTTTTCTTTTTTTTAACATCAAACTGTCACTTCTCTCTTACAGACAGTTTTAAAGTTTCTAAATGTTCTAAATGCTGATCTAGCCCATCACCACAATTACCATCACCTCTACCACCATCACACTACATGCAATTATAATTGACTTGCTTGAAAAATGGTAGTTAAATGCTGCAATTAATCAAAGGAAAATAGATTATATGCAATAAAATGTATAGCAAGTGATTATCAAACTGACTATAGTCTCCTTTCCCTTAATATACTACAGGTGTGCTGACATCTGCCTGCCTCCTTCCTTCCTTCCTTCCTTCCTCTCTCCTCCTTTCTGCTTTCCTTCCTTCCTTCCTTTCATATTTTTGGTTTATTGCCTTTGTTTATTCTTTTATTCTTTCATTTTCTTTCTTTCTTCTTTATTTATGTATTGCTTCTGGTGTCCTTAGCTTCAGAGTCTGTGCTCATTGATGTTCTTCACATACAGGCTCTGCACACACATAGCACTGAATCCACCTTCTCCAGCCGCGATTCGAAAACACAGATGACAAACACAGGAAAAGACTAAAGATGGTTGAAATAGTCCATTTCAAAATAAGGCTATTTTGTTGTCATTTTGTGCAATGAGAGTTCTGTGTTGTTGCTAAAACTTACAGAGGGCCAAACAGGCAGAAGTAGCTGGTATGTCTGTTCTTGGAAGTTGTTGAAAATCAAGAAGTAAACATTAACAATTCTTTTGGGATCGATACCTTCTGTTTTACTGGGGTATCCTAAGGAATCATTTTCTGCATATTTTTATAGGAAAAGCCCCATGAATGCCTTCTGTCTGTCTTATGTCCTCAGGTTGAAACTGGTGCCCAAGGCCATTGCATAAGTGACGGTTTTGCCTTCCTACAGGTCCTGCAGGGAGAGTCCTCCTGTCTTTGAAAGGGCCTGACCTGGTGAACAAACATCGAGCACCCTTGCCATGGGTGCGACTGGGTTCCACTACATGGTCACACTATTGTGGCTTTCAAATATATGTAGACAAATTCACAGTGTTGTTAGGCTGTGATTTATGATTTGTTTCTGAAATTGCAAAATCACTTTGATGTGAACTGCTATTCTCTGAAACCATTCCAGATGTGTTTAAACCCCAGATTTATCGACCAAAACTTTTTTAAAAAGTAATAATAATAATAGTTAATATTAAAGAAAGAGAGCTCATCAGTATTTTGGGTTTGGCAAACTATCTTGGCCTGTCTTGCAAATTTTTTTGGTTGGGCGAAATTTGGCCAAGCGTTTCCTCCTTAATTTTTAAACCCCTGAGTATTACAGAGGAAACTTAATCCATGTGTTTCTGGTTCACTGCCTCTTAAATCGTCAAAATGTTGTTTTCCAAAAGCTTTTTTAGTGCTAAAAGAGGTTTATCAGACACTATACAAGTTCTTGAAAGTGTTTTTTAACCTCAACTTGTAGATCCCAGTGGACATGAACTCAGACTCCTAGAGTTTGGTTCTAAATTTAACATCAACAAAGCTTGACTGGGATCCAAAGTGGCCTGACTGCAGTTAGTACTTTGAAAAGTGTTACATTATTGGAAGAACACGTGTGTTGAATGGAATGTACAAATAAAATCGCACCAAAAAACAAAGTTTGAGGGATTGATGGCAAGCCTTCCAGGGAATGACTGTTGTGTAAATTTCTATTTGATTAGCTTTCCTTCACTTGTTAATTCCCCAGCCAATTCTCCATACCCTACCCCCTTCGGCTGCATTGTATTCTGGGTAATTCCATTTCTTATACGAAAAAGGAAATTTTTTTAAAAAAAGTGAGTATTCTGATAATCTTGTCAGAGTGAAAAGGATAAGGGAAAAGACATAAGAACTTATTGTCTAGAATGCATCTTGTAATTTCCATAATTCACTAAAAAAATTCATTCACTGCCAGTTTATTTGATTTAACATCATCCAAAGCGTAAGGTTACATGGAATAAATAGCTAATTGGGTTAATTTAATAGCAGGTTAAATCTTTCTTTTATTTTGTCTAAAAGGCACATTAAAATAGTGCAATTTTCAAGTGGTCTTGGAAATCTAAAGTAGAGTTTCTTGATAAAAAAAAAATATATAGCTTTCCCACTGCTGGGTTTATAGTGGGAGTTGCTGGCAAGCTTCCAATTCACTGCATGAAAATCTAAGCTGCCTGTATAAGTGCAGAATTTAGTGTTGGGTCTTAAGGTTTTGTTTGGCGTCATGCCAAAGATGTTATGCATTTAGCTGGGAAAATTGCCTAGAAGTTAATTGAGAGGAAAACACTAATATACAACCTCCCCCCCCTCAAGAAAAAAAAAAAAGCCACAGATATGCATATGGTGCTGTTCATTGATAAGATTTGTATGTATACAATAAAGACTTATAGCAAAGTTGCTTAGGATGGATTTTTACTGATTATCCACCCACCATATATCTGCTCCTTGGAGAATGTCTGCAATTTCTGTGGGATCTGGATTTCTCCACAGCGCTTGCCCATTAGAGGCACGAGGTCATTGAAGTCTCTTTAAAAATGTTATTGACTAAAGGATAAGTGATCATTCAGGAATTCAGGAGAGAATATATTTTAATTCTATCTCTTAATCAAATATTTTTAAAAGGGACATTTTCTTCAGGATCTCAGTCTGTTCTCTGCAGACAAGATGGGTGGAATTTGCAATGGGTCCTCCTACAACAGGACCTGTGAGCCTCAGCTGACCGTCTCCTGCCCCAGAAATCCACCAGTACTGGAGTCGGTTCCCTAGCTGGATCTCTTCAGGGCTCAAGGAGCACTTCTTGTTCAGGACATCATGACTTTTTATTTTTCCAATTGTCCCAGGACTTGAAACTTGCATTTCCTACCCCTGGTAGCTAACCTGTGTTTTCTTATCGCCTGAAGTTTTATGTGATTTATGATATACCTTTCCTCTTTAATCTGCGATCTTTTTCCATCTCCGGCATGCCTCCTCCTATCTCATTTTTTATTATTTTCTGATCGTAGTCATGACAGAGAACCACCATAGTTCCCAAAGAATTAACTTTTATATTTCCTTCTTCAAAGTGAAAATAAAGAAAGCTGGTTGTGTGTGTATATATATTTTTTTGGGGGGGGGAATCATTGTTCTTAGCAGATTAAGATTTATCAGGGAGAACCCCCTAACACAATCGTGCCACAGTGGTAATTAGTCACAGTTTCCTGTACCTTCCCTTCATCCACACCCCCCTCCTTTCTTAGTGATGCTTTAAGCCTTGGATAGAAAAATAACACTTCTCAAAAATGGAGTCCAGCCTGAAGCTGGAAAGCCCTGCTCTCCAATGACAAAGCTCGCAGTAAGTGGGCTTCTTGGTCAGTTTCAGAGCCTTTCTTTATGGTTCACACTGTGGTCTTGGAGAAAAGGCCTGAAAGGGGAGGGCAGTAAAGACAGAAGAACAAAGCTGGGGGGTACGCTTGGGGCTCGAAAGAGAGGGAAAAGTGATCCTTTAATTAAGATGAGTGTCCTTTTGTACCTGAGCTGTATCCTTTTGATGTGTGGAGGTACAGAGGACATGAGCACAGCAGAAACAATGGGAGTTGCTACTGTATGAATTCCTTCTCCTTATACTTAATCCTGTTCTTTTTGGGGCCTTGGGCGGAAAGCTGATAATTTTGGTGAGCCCAAAAAGGAAGGCAGTGGCTTGAATTCCTGCCACCATGCCCTTGATAATGAACAGGCCTAATGAATGCGGGTAAGTGGTAGGAATCTGTGACCAGCTGCATCGGGGCAGGTAATACAGCTCAGATTTAATTGGGAGCAGGTATTGGAAGGCTGTATTACTTTAATTGGTGAGGGGTTTTCTAAATGGAAAGGACAAAGTATAATGGACAAATTGTGTAGTACAATAGCACTTAAGCTGGGATTGTATGCATTCGTTAATCTGCTGAGGAATGAGGCAATTCTAAACAATTTTCTCAGTGAAACCAACTCCAGAAAGCTTGTCCCTTTTGTTCTCCCTTGGGAAAATGCAAGATTGAAACAGAAAATACCTTTACCGAGGCAATCATTTGCCACGTGTGGAAAGCGGATACAGCTGTAAACTATGAAAAAGGGATCTTTGTAGTACAATAAAGGATGGAAAAAGAGATAAAGCTTGGGATAAGAGTGGGCTTGTCACTGCATCTAAAGGAGGAATAAAGTGATGGCATTTACAGTGACAGATGAGACTCTAAAGAGAACGCAGGACAGTTTAGAGAGGGAAATTTGATATTTAAAAGAAAGGGCTGCGATAATTAAAAGTAGCATTACATTAAACTGTTACACATATCATTAATGACAGAAGGAAACTGGTGCCTTTTAAAAAGTTAATGATTCCTATAAAACCATTCTGGAAACCTTACACTTTTTAAAGTCTGTGTGAACATAAACCTGGCCTCACAGGTTGTATTTCTGATTTCCAAATTTCCTTAAATGTGTAAAAGGCAATGCAGTTAGAATTATACTCCAATAATTGCGTGGCCTTGTCCATGGAAGGGTGCACAAGTGCTGTGCAGCTAAGAAAAGGATGGGTTGTGACCAGCCTTGTAAACATTACTACAAAGGGCTCTGTTATTGAGATGTAGGCATAAAAAATGAGACATTCATTGTGAAGCACATGTTATTGCATTATTTCCTTTGATAATTTATATTCAACAACATCTAATAGCATATCTATCGAATGGCGTATATGAGAAAAAAAATTGCTTCCAAGATTTGTGGTTCAATGATGAGCTCTGATGAGGTTGTTTAATAGGATTCTCAACTGGTTTAAACTTAATGATAGAAGAGCAATTGTATTGGAATCCTTAATGGGGCTCTTACACTTGTATATTTCATTACAGGTGGGAAAACTGGAAAGATTGAATGTCCTTTGGAGTTCACGGAGGTTTGGCAGTGGGAGGAGAAAAACAAAACAGAGCATAGTGGGAGTGTTGAACAGACTTTCCCAAGATCCCCAGGTGGGTTTCATGTATTGCCTAATGGGAAGAGCGAGACCAATTCAGCTTTTCACACTGGCTATAAAGGCTGAATTATCTTTCCTTGGCTATTGTTCCCAGCCAGAACCAAATCTACAAAGCTACAGTTTATATAAAGAATTCTTTGGAAGGAAAACTATTTTGCCATCCACACATCTAGATCCCACATATTGGACAGCACAGAATTTGGCCTCGATGTCCAAACTACAAATGATGATAAAAAAAACTGTCTTGAGAGCAAATTCATATTGATTCTAAATGTAAAGAATAAAACTTTCCCTGGCCATTGGTATACAATGTCAAAATCCTCCTTGAAACTCAGCAAGAGATGCCATAAACCATAAGATAAAACCAAAAATCAGTCATGTTCATCAAAACATACCAGCAAAGAAGAGTCAAGAGACTCACTACCTAAGCATGTTTACAGAAATGTTTATAATAATGGCAACTCAAAGTTCATTACTGGGCCTCCACGTTAAAAAATTAAAGCCTTTCAAATTCCTTGGGGCCAGGAGTGAGGTAGAAAATAAAAATCTAGAGTTCCAGGTAATTCTTTATCTTAAGAATTGTGACATGGAGCATGGAAGGGCTTATCCATACTGAAAAATCATCCAGGCTTTAAACTGAGTGTGCCGCGCTCGCACACACACACACACAAACACACACACACACGCTAATTGAGTACCTACTATGAGTGATTTAATCCAGCTAGTTGATGTTATGGTCTCCTTAATAACAACAAATTTAGCAAAATGCAATTTCTTTCTACAATATTCAATTAGGGGTTTAGTAATCATAAATGTCAACAAAATAGAGATTTCAATTAAATTTGGTAGGGTGGAAATTATAAAAGATATACTTGTACTCTTTTCTACCATTGAGCTAACCAGAGGTATAATCACCAAGTGGGGAATCAAAGTAGAATTCTAATAGAAGTGTGAGTTTTATGAGATAAATTCCTACATATTTAGATAACATCTCCTAGGACTTCTGCTTCTCTACCTCTCCATCAACCTTTAATCTGCACATTTTGACAGTAGTATTGGCCACAAAATAACACCTTACTCTCCTCAAGTAAGGAGAAATATTCAATGTAGGCTATTTAAGTTTAGATTTGGTGTTCAATATTTATCACTTACGTTCTCCATCTACACAGTGGGAGAGACAGAGAGGGAAAGACCTGTGTGTGTGTGTATATATGTACACATATATACACATGCACACATATATATACACACACATATATACAAAAAATACACACACACACACACATATATATATACACCTTCACACACACATGTATACACATCCTGACAGTTGGTTAAAATAAATATTGCATGTTATATGATATCATAGGACACTAAATAGAAAAATATTATAATGAAATTTATAAATAGTTTCATACATGGAAAGGAGGTTCAAATTATAAGAGGCATATTGTTACCACTTTAGTGAGAATAATTGATGAAAGAGTTTAGGAATCTCGTTGAAGAAATATGTTGCACTTAGCCTTTTCTAAACATTCCCATGTATAGGCGGGTATGGCTAATAAAAATATTATAAAATAACAATATTAAATATGATCATACTTTTGTGTTTAGCTAAGATATATCTATATACAAATATATTACTATAAATAATAAATTTATCCAACATATTTTTAAATGAATTGTATTTATGCACGAACATTGGATAAAGTCTCTGAAGTCTCACAAACTGAATATTTATTGATTATTTTATTTGAAATTATTCAACTTGGGAGAATACACAAATTTTGTGCTTTTTGTAAGATTTAATTAATCAACAAAACAAAAAGGCCTTCACATGGGGAATGCCCTTCCACTGTTCAGAATAGAGACTGAAATATGAGAAATAAAAAGAAAAAAAGCAAAAGAAAATATTGAAGCTTCTTTTAGTTAAAAAAAATTATGGAAAGTTGCAATGGAGTCCCTTGCATAAAATCAGGATTCTAAAAGTTATGCCACTTCATAAGAAGGGCAAAAAAAAAAAAAAAAAAAAAAAAAAATTCACCATATCATAGCAGAAGAAAATAAGCTTTCACTTTTTCAGGCCCCTGGTGTAGAAAATTTTTTATGAGAAATGGAAATATTAAATCTATGTCACACTTGGGTGTTAAGGCTGGAATTTATTTTATTTATTTTTTTCTTCAGACAACATAAATTTATTAGCTTAAAGTCCTGCCTTGGGATACTTTGTGGAAACTTCAAAAGCTCCAGTAGAAGAAAAGACAAAGCCATCTACAGGATAATTCCATAATACAGAGCATCCAGTATATATGTGGAAAAAGCAATGCCACTAAAAATGAGCTCATGGATTAAAGGTACAACCACATAAAGAAATGTACCAGCATAAGGAGAACCAGCAGACACAACAAATAAGAGTCACTATTCTCAAATACCAAAATTAATAGACTAATATAAAAATGACTGTAGAATAATTATGTTTAAAATCATTAGTGAAATGAAATATAGAATGGAAATTATAATGAAAGAATAACAAGTTGGGGGTGGGGAATGTAGAATATTGAAAGACCATGTTTTAGTCCATTTTGTGGTGCTGTAATAGAGTACCTGAGACTGGGTAATTTATAAAAAACAGAGATTTATTTTTTATAGTCTGGAAGCTGGTAAGTTCAAGGTCAAGGGGCCTGCATCTGGATAAGGCCTTCTTGCTGTATCATTCCATGGCAGAAGGTGAAAGGGCAAGATAGAACATGTGAGGGGGACAGGGAAAAGGGGCTGAGCTCCTCCCTTTATCAGGAGCCCACTCTCTCAATAACTAGCCCACTCATGTGATAACAGTGTGATAACAGTGAGCAGAGCCCTCATGATCTAATCACCTCTTAAACACTGCACCTCTCAAGATCTGTTGCACTGGGGATTAAGTTTCCAACATATGAACTTTTGGGGACACATTCCAATGATAGCAAAACCACAAAAAATCCAGACATTATAGTACCTGAACTCAATTAATAAACAGAAAAAATATTTCAGTTCCATGAAATGCCCATCATATTTGTGTTCATAAAAAGACAAACTAATGAATTTGCTATTTTTAATATAATTAGTGAAATTTAGAGAATGACAACCTATAAATATCACTAGGTAATAACTGGCAACAGCCAGTAATAATGAAAGAAAAAAGAAGTGACCATGAAATGTTGAATTGATTAGGGGCATATTGGCACTTTCCTAGAGGTCTCAGAAAATAAGAAAGGAATAACTAAAAGGTTTCTAGTTTGTCAAAAGTGGGAACCCTTGGGGAGGGAGGTCAGCACAATGGCAGACTAAGAAGCTCCAAACTCTTGTTCCCCAATTAGGAACATAAAAAAAAAGTAAAATAAGCTTCATGAACCAACTTTGTAGGAGCTCTAGAAAATAATCAAAGATTTGCAGCAACCCAGGAAATGCTCAATCAAGAAAAGGCCAACTTCAAAAAGGAAAATACATTTTGTGGTGATTTTATGAGCAATGGGAACTGCTCATAAAAGCTACGAGAAGATAATAAACCCACAGACACCTGGGCCAACTAATTCTGGGTGGAGACATGTGATAGACCATCTAAGATCCAGAAGAAAAACTGGGTGAGATTCTTTGAGAAATTAGGGCATTCAAAAGCAACTGCATATACTGAGGAATTTAGAAAGTCATGAGCATGCCTTAGCAAGATGTATGCTTATAGATCCTTGGAAAACCTTATTCTTTCACTTTGACAGACTCACAGAAGGCCTAGATAATTCATAAAAGAGTACATCAGCCAATAGGCAGTCTGTAAAGACTGAGAGGGGTGGTAATCTTTTTATTTGTTTGTTTTGGTGTGTTTTTATGTGTCTGTTCCAGATCCTGACATTCAAAGAAATACCTGTAAAAATATTAGCTGAGTGTAAGAGAAAGGTAAAGAAGTAGTAAGTATACAAGTATACATGCCAAAGAATAGTCTTTGCAAAAATAGTTTGGAAAATTCTCAAAACAAATTAACTACAGCAGCCTTCAGTAATCAAAACAACAACAAGATAATTAAAAACTCTAGGGAATAGAGAGAATCTAATTTCCAGAGTTACCACATTAAAAAATGAAGTGCTAATTTTCAACAATAACAGCAACAAAATTCACAAAGCACACAAATAAACAGGAAAATGGCCCATTCAAAGGAACAAAATAATTAACCAGCATAAACTGTCCCTGATAAAGTTCAGAGATTGGACTTACTAAACAAAGATCTTAAAACAACTATCTTAAGTGTGCTCAAATAGACAAGGGAAAACACAAAGAACTAAAAGAGGTCCCTGATACATGATATTTGATCAAAAGGAGAATATCATCAAACAGCAATTATAAAAATGAGCTACACAGAAATTCTGAAGCTGAAAAATATAATAACTGAAATAAAGAAAAGAATTCACTTGCGGGAATCAACAGATTTTCAGAAGAATCAGCAAACTTGAAGATAGAACAACTAAAATATTGAGTCTGAGGAGCAAAAAAGAATGAACAAAAATGAACAAAGGCTAAGGAAATTGAGGAACATCATAAAATAGACCAACATAGACATTATGGGAGTACCAGAAGGAGAAGAGAGAGAAAGAAAGGGGAAGAAAGAGAAACAACAGCCAAACACTTTTCAAATATGAAGAAAGACATAAATCTCCACAGCAAATAAGCTCAATGAATTCCAAATTGAATAAACCCAAGAAGACCCACACTAAGGCACATTATAATCAAACTGTTGAAAGACAAAAACGATGACAAAATCTTAAAACAAGCAATAGAGAAGGGATTCGATATGTACAAAGGAGCCTCAATAGCATTATCAGCCAATTTCTTATCAGAAACCTGGAGGCGGGATGGCCAAGGGAAAATATATTTAAAGTGATAAAATGAAAACAAACTATCGATGAATAATTCTGTATTTGGCAAAAATGTCCTTTAAAAATGAGGGAGAAATTGCCATTCCCAGATAAACAAAAGTTGAGGTAATTTTTTATCACTATACCTACCCTACAATAAATCCTAAAGGGACTCCTTTAGGCTAAAATAAAGACACCATGTATTTGGAACCATAGGAAGATATAAAGTTCCCCCTGTAAAGGCAAATACATGGAAAAATATAAAAGACACTGTTACTATAATTTTATAACTCCACTTTTCATTTTCTATACAATTTATCAGATAAATGCATACAAGGAATTTTAAATCAATGTCACTAGGTGCTCAATGTATAAATACATAATTTGACATATTTATTATGACAAACTGTGATATTTTTATTACAAATAATATAGCAGAAGGATGAACTTCATAGGAGTATATTTTATATATGCAATTGAGGTTAAGATGGTAATTCAAATTAGTTATAACTTTAGGATGTTAGATACAATCCATAGAATGTACACAAAAGGAAAGAACAGGAAAATCAAACATGTCACTACAAAAGTCACTAAACACAAAAGAAGGCTGTAACAGAGAAAATGAATGAAAAAAGAGCTGTAAGATGTATAGAAAACATACAGCAATGGCAGAGTACTTATAAATAAGTACTGATAAGAAACTTATCAGTACTTATTTATAATATAAATGGATTAGGCTCCCTAAACAAAAGCCATAGATTGGCAGAACAGATAAAGAACTCGATTGAAATATATTCTGTCTTCAAGAAGCTCAGTTTAGATCTAAGATGTAAATAATTTGAAAGTGAAAGTGTGGAAAAAGATATTAAATGCAAGTATGAAAATAGTAACTTAAAGAGAGATAGGTAATACAGTAATATTAGAAAAAATAGACTTTAATTCAAAAACTGTTATAAGCAGCAAAGGACATTATATATTAATAAAAAGTTCAACTCAACCAAGAATATTTTAATAATTATAAACATCCATGCATCAAATATCAGAGCCACAATCCATATAATGTAACATTGGCAGATTTGAAGAGAGAAACAAACAATTGTACAATAATAGTTAGAGACGTCAGTGAAAGACTAGATACCAATAAATGAAAAGATATCTCATGTTCATGGTTTAAAAGACTTAATATTGTTAAGATGATCAAACCACCCAACACAATCTACAGATTCCATGCAATCTCTATCAAAAATCCCAAGAATTTTTTTTTTGCAAAAATAGGAAAATTCACCCTAAATCTCATGTGAAATCACAAGGAATCTCAAATAGCCTCAACAATCTTGAAAAAGAAGAAAAATGTTGGAGAAATCACACTTCCTGATTTCAAAATATACTACAAAGCTATAGTAATTATAACAGTGTGTTATTGGCTTAAGAACAGACATTGACCAATGCAAGAGATAGAGAGCTCCAAGATAAACACTTGCATATGTGATCAACTGATTTTCCACAAGAGTGCCAAGACCATTTAACAGAGGAAAGGTCATCCTTTTCAACAAATGGTACTGGGAAAACTTGATATTCACATGCAAAAGAATGATGTTGAATTTGTACCACTTGTATGTTTTACCACATACAAAAGTTAACTTAA